>NC_069429.1:48320104-48378559 GCF_026875155.1 Cherax quadricarinatus
CGAAGCCTCTTACAGAAGCAAACGTTCCAATCTTTATCCGATCGCCGTGATGCCCATTGCCTGCGCTACTATGTACGCTTCATGATCTCCGCAATCCTTCCATTTATAGAATGGTCACTGATATTAATAGACATTCTTTATTTGTTCGCCGCCCCTGTTTACCCTTTCCCTTCTCTCTTCGCCTTCATTCGCTCTTGTCTTCTCTTCAACTACCACCTTTCTATGTACATGAGCATCCCACTTTTCCCTACCCCCCTGGGAAGTTCCAGCTGTTCGAGTCTGTTCTTTCTCCCTCCCTTGCTCGAAAGCCCAACTGTCTACGGTCGCTTCCCGCTCTCTTTTTCTTGACCACTTTCACTCTCATTCTCATGCCATTGCCGTGTACACAGATGGCTCTAAGTCTTCTGACGGCATAGGATTCGCAGCAGTGTTTCCGGACAGCATCGTACAAGGGCATTTACTATCTTCGGCTAGTATTTTTACTGCTGAATTGTATGCCATCCTTACAGCACTTATCCGTATTGCATCTATGCCTGTGTCATCATTTGTGGTTGTCTCAGACTCCCTTAGTGCTTTACAGGCTATACAAAAATTTGATACACCTCTCCCCTTAGTCCTCCGTATCCAACTTTGGCTACGCTGCATCTTTACCAAGCATAAAGATAGTGTTTTTTGTTGGGTCCCTGGTCATGTTGATGTACAGGGCAATGAACAGGCAGACACTGCTGCGTGGTCAGCAGTACATGACCTACCAGTTTCTTATAGAGGTATTCCATTTACGGACTGTTTTGCTGCAATATCTTCCCACTTCACACCCGTTGGAAAACAACGTTGGTCTACTATGCTCGGCAACAAACTTCAATCTATTAAACCGAGTATAGGTTACTGGCCGTCTTCTTAAATCACCATGTCGAGGTTGGGAGACTACTCTCTCCCGTCTTCGCATTGGCCATACTCGTCTTACTCATGGATATCTCTGGAGAGGCGTCTGCTCCTCTCTGTAGAATTTCCAAGCTCCATTATCAGTCAGCAACATTCTGTTGGATTGCCCCCCTTTATCAACGAGCACGCAGAATTTACCTCTGTCATCGTCTTCGCTCCGCTATCCTCTCTTTACCTTCCCTTTCTCGCTGATGGACCCACCTTTCATCCGGACTCTCTCATTGACTTTTTGACAACAACTGACTTACTTCACAAATTCTGATACCTTCAGCCCTTTCTACTTCAATCTCTTGCTACCCTCTACCCCCGTACTATCCCCTGCCCCGCTGTTTTCTGTAACCTGCTGATCATCCCTCCTCCCTTCTGCCATCCAATACCCTCGCTTCCTTCCCTACCCTGCAGCGCTGTATAGCCCTTGTGGCTTAGCGCTTCTTTTTGATTATAATAATAATAATGTTCGCTATCAATTCTCCTGACATGCATGGGTCAAAGGGGATTCCAATATATTTTACTGAGGAAACTGAAGTGATGGGTTCCCCATTACACCAGACATTAAAATCATTTACCCTTCTCAGTTTTTTTGTTTTTGTGCCAAAGAGTATGGCTTTTATTTTTTAGTAGGTTTTAACTAGAGTTTGTCTAATAACCATTTACTGCAAAATTCTAGTCCCTGGAGTTTACCTGGAGAGGCTTCAGGGGTCAACGCCCCCGCGGCCCGGTCTGTGACCAGGCCTCCTGGTGGACAAGCCTGATCAACCCGGCTGTTACTGCTGGCTGCACGCAAACCAATGTACGAGCCCCCAGCCCGGCTGGTCAGGTTATTACATTAACACTTTTCTATAATATGCAAAAATGCCAGCAGTGAAACTCAGACATATGCTCTCTGGCAGCAATTAAGCTCTGTCTACACTCCCTGGCAGTAATGAACCTCTGTCATATGCTCCCTGGCATCAGTGAAGCTAACACATGCAGTCTCTGGCAGCAGTGAAGCCCTGTTATACAATCCCTGCAGGGGTCGAGTCACAGCTCCTGGCCCCGCCTCTTTGCTGATTGCTACTAGGTCCTCTCTCTCCCTGCTCCATGAGCTCTATCATACCTCGCCTTAAAACTATAGACTGTTCCTGTGTGTGTGTGTTTCTGTGTGCGTGTGTATGTGTATGAGTGTATATGAGTGTGTGTGTGTGCATGAGTGTGTACTCACCTATTTGTACTCACCTATTTGTGGTTGCAGGGGTCGAGTCCTAGCTCCTGGCCCCGCCTCTTCACCGGTTGCTACTAGGCCCTCTCTCTCACCGCTCCATGAGCTTTATCAAACCTCGTCTTAAAACTGTGTATGGTTCCTGCCTCCACTACGTCATTTTCTAGGCTATTCCACTGCCTTACAACTCTATGACTGAAGAAATACTTCCTACTATCTCTCTGACTCATTTGTGTCTTCAACTTCCAATTGTGGCCTCTTGTTTCTGTGTCCCCTCCCTGGAACATCCTGTCTTTGTCCACCTTGTCTATTCCACGCAGTATTTTATGTGTCCGTTATCATGTCTCCCCTGACCCTCCTGTCCTCCAGTGTCGTCAGGCCGATTTCCCTTAATCTTTCTTCATAGGACATTCCCCTTAGCTCTGGAACTAACCTTGTCGCAAACCTTTGTACTTTCTCTAGTTTCTTGACGTGCTTTATCAAGTGCGGGTTCCAAACAGGTGCTGCATACTCCAGTATGGGCCTGACATACACGGTGTACAGTGTCTTGAATGATTCCTTACTAAGGTATCGGAATGCTGTTCTCAGGTTTGCCAGGCGCCCATATGCTGCAGCAGTTATCTGATTGATGTGTGCTTCCGGAGACATGCTCGGTGTTATACTCACCCCAAGATCTTTCTCCTTGAGTGAGGTTTGCAGTCTTTTGGCCACCTAGCCTATACTCTGTCTGTGGTCTTCTGTGCCCTCCCCTATCTTCATGACTTTGCATTTGGCAGGATTAAATTCGAGAAAGCCATTTGCTGGACCAGGTGACCAGTCTGTCCAGGTCTCTTTGAAGTCCTGCCTGGTCCTCATCAGATTTAATTCTCCTCATTAACTTCACATCATCTGCAAACAGGGACACTTCTGAGTCTAACCCTTCCGTCATGTCGTTCACATATACCAAAAATAGCACTGGTCCTAGGACCGACCCCTGTGGGACCCCGCTCGTCACAGGTGCCCACTGTGATACATCATTACGTACCATGACTCGTTGTTGCCTCCCTGTCAGGTATTCTCTGATCCATTGCAGTGCCCTTCCTATTATATGCGCCTGATGCTCTAGCTTCTGCACTAATCTCTTGTGAGGAACTGTGTCAAGGCCTTCTTGCAGTCCAAGAAGATGCAATCAACCCACCCCTCTCTCTCTCTTGTCTTACTTTGTTTATTTTATCATAAAACTCCAGAAGGTTTGTGACACAGGATTTGCCTTCCGTGAATCCGTGCTGGTTGGCATTTATACTCCTGTTCCGTTCCAGGTGCTCCACCACTCTCCTCCTGATAATCTTCTCCATAATTTTGCATACTATACACGTCAATGACACAGGTCTATAGTTTAGTGCCTCTTTTCTGTCTCCTTTTTTGAAAATGGGAACTACATTTGCCGTCTTCCATACATCAGGTAGTTGCCCAGTTTCCAGGGATGTGTTGAAGATTGTGGTAAGTGGCACGCACAACATATCTGCTCCCTCTCTAAGGACCCACGGAGAGATGTTGTCCGGTCCCATTGCCTTTGAGGTATCGATGTCCCTTAGCAGTTTCTTCACCTCCTCCTCATCTGTATGTATGTCGTCCAACACTTGTTGGTGTATTCCTTGCTGGTGTCCCCATCTGGTCTGTCCCCCCAGAGTGTGTGTATGTGTGTGTGTGTGTGCGTGTATGAGTGTGCATGTGTATGAGTTTGTGTATGTATGTGTGTGTGTGTGTGTTTGTGTGTGTGTGTGTGTATGAATTTGTATGTGTGTGTGTGTGTGTGTGTGTGTGTGTGTGTGTGTTGTGTGTGTGTGGTGTGTGTGTGTGTGTGTCTCAACAATCAATATTTGCACCAATAACTCACTACAGTTGTGACCGGGTGTGGAAGTGTGAATTGCTCATTACACTATAATTTGTTCATGATTGTAGCCATGTATAAACGTAAGTAACCATTCTTACAGGATTCATTACCTTTGTAACTTGTGAGTTCATTACCTTGTACCTAGTTCAGCCATCACAACTTTGGGGCCCAGCCCCCCCTGGACCCATTACGTACCTCTGTAATCTGTAAATACCTTTGTAACTGTCATGATTTGACTAGACCTACCTGGATTCATTACCTTTGTAAATTGTGAGTTCATTACCTTTGTAAATTGTGAATTCATTACCTCTGTAACTTGCTCAGCTATCAAAACATTGGAGTCCAGTCCCTGGACCAATTATGTACCTCTTAACCTTTTGACTACCGCCACAGGAGGGGTACCTGGATTTTTAACCTGGAGAGATTTCCCGGGGGGCAACGCCCCCACGGCCCGGTCTGTGCCGGGCCCTCCTGGTGGATCAGACCCCTGATCAACCAGGCTGTTGCTGCTGGCTGCACGCAAACCAACGTACGAGCCACAGCCCGGCTGATCAGGAACTGCTTTAGGTGCTTGACCAGTGCCAGCTTGAAGACGCCAGGGGGGCTGTTGGAATCCCCCTTATGTGTGCTGGGAGGCAGTTGAACAGCTCGGGCCCCTGACACTTATTGTATGGTCTCAATGTGCTAGTGACACCCCTGCTTTTCATTTGGGGGGAGTTGCATCGTCCCGGCCAAGTCTTTTGCTTTCGTAGTGAGTGATTTTCATGTGCAAGTTCGGTACTAGTCCCTCTAGGAATTTTTCCAGGTGTATATAATCATGTATCTCTCCCTCCGCATTCCATGGAATACAGGTTTAGGAACCTCAAGCGCTCCAGTAATTGAGGTGTTTTATTTTCCCTTATGCGTGCCGTGAAAGTTCCTGTACATTTTCTAGGTCGGCAATTTCACCTGCCTTGAAAGGGGCTGTTAGTGTGCAGCAATATTCCAGCCTAGATAGAACAATGACCTGAAGAGTGTCATCATGGGCTGGCCTCTCCCTAGTTTTTGAAGGTTCTCATTATCCATCCTGTCATTTTTCTAGCAGATGAAAATTGATACAATGTTATGGTCCTTGAAGGTGAGATTCCTCTGACATAATCACTCGCAGGTCTTTGACGTTGGTGTTTCGCTCTATTTTGTGGCCAGAATTTGTTTTGTACTCTGATGAAGATTTAATTTCCTCATGTTTACCATATCAAGTAATTGAAATTTCTCATCGTTGAACTTCATATTTTTTTCTGCAGCCCACTGAAAGATTTGGTTGATGTCCGCCTGGACCCCTTGCAGTGTCTGCAAGGGAAAAGATACTGTCATGCAGTTTCGGGTGTCATCTGCAAAGGAAGACACGGTGCTGTGGCTGACATCCTTGTCTATGTCGGATATGAGGATGAGGAACAAGATGGGAGCGAGTACTGTGGCCTTGTGGAACAGAGCTTTTCACCGTAGCTGCCTCGGACTTTACTCTGTTGACGACTACTCTCTGTGCTCTGTTAGTGAGGAAATTAATAGATCCATCGACCGACTTTTTCCTGTTATTCCTTTAGCACGCATTTTGTGCGTTATTACACCATGGTCACATTTGTCGAAGGCTTTTGCAAAGTCTGTATATATTACATCTGCATTCTTTTTGTTTTTAGTGTTTTATGGACCTTGTTGTAGTGATCCAATAGTTGAGAAAAGACAGGAGCGACCTGTTCTAAACCCATGTGCCCTGGGTTGTGTAACTGATGGGTTTCTAATGGGTGGTGATCTTGCTTCTTGGGACCCTTTCAAAGAGTTTTATGATAGGGGATGTTAGTGCTATTGGTCTCTAGTTCTTTTGCTGTTGCTTTCCTGCCCCCTTTGTGGAGTGGGGCTATGTCTGTTGTTTTTAGTAACTGTGGGACAACCCCCGTGTCCATGCTCTCTCCCCATAAGATGGAAAAGGCTCGTGATAGGGGCTTCTTGCCAGTTCTTGATGAAACACAGAGTTCCATGAGTCTGGCCCGGGGCAGAGTGCATGGGCATGTCATTTTTTCGCCTGTCGAAGTCTTTTGGGCGTCAGATAACTTCGGATAGGCTTGTGTTAAATAAAAATTTGTGGCTTTCTCATAAAAAATTCATTTTGATCTTCGACTCTCAGTCCTGGTTAGTGGCTTGCTAAAAACCGAGTCATATTGGGACTTGAGTATGCCACTCTTTTCCTTGTTGCCCATCTGTGTAGGACCCACTTGTTTGAGTAGGGCCCAATACTGGACGTTGTTCTCGATTTTGATTTGGCATGGGAGAAGAAATATTTTTGGGTTTCTTTCGATTTCATTTATGGCTTTTAGTTCTTCCCGCGATTCCTGACTCCTAAAGGATTCTTTTAGCTTAATTTCGATGCTTGCATCTCTCTGACCATGTCTCCCTACGCATTTCAGATATATTGACCTCTTTTAGCCGCTCTGTTATTCTTTTCCGTCGCCTGTAAAGGGAGCACCGGGTCTTTTTTCTTTTTTTACATCTACTCCTCCTTTTTCTTAGAGGAATAAGCCTTTGTGCATACATCGAGTGCCACCGATTAATCTGTTCTGGGCAATAAGTTGGGGTCTGTGTTGCTTATATATCTTCCCAGCTTATATCAGTTGGGACTTGGTTTACTTGGCCCCCACTTTATGTTTTTGTTATTGAAGTTGAATTTGGTGAATGCCCCCCTCGTGCAATCTCTTTTTGTCGGTCTGGGCTCCACGCATAACATGTTTGAACCTAAATTTTATGTTGTGATCTTAGTATATTGTTTTTGATATGGTGACATTTTCTTATCGATCATCATTGTTAGTGAATATGAGGTCTAGTGTATTCTCCAGTCTAGTAGGCTCTATTATTTGCTGGTTTAAATTGAATTTGTGCAGAGATTTAAAAAGCTCGTGTGAGTGTGAGCTTTCATCAGGGGCTGCCTCCTGGTGTTATTACTGCAACAATATTAATTTGCTATAATTCCTCCATTTTAGGTGCCTTAAGTATGGGGTCATAATAAACAAAATTAACTAACTGCAGCAGTGAATCTGTCACAATCTCCCTCACAGCAGTGAAGCTCAGACACAAGCACTCTGACAGCAGTGAAGCTCTATCATAACCTCTTTTGCAGCAATGAAGCTCTGTCTTACACTCTGGCAAAAATGAAGGTCTCTCATACACTCATTGCCAACAATGAACCTCTGTCACACACTCTGGCAGCAGTGAAGTTCTGTCATACACTCCCTGCCAGCAGTGAAGCCCTGTTATACACTTCTTGAAAACAATTAAGCTCTGTCATACACTTCCTGGCAGCAGTGAAGCTGTCATACATTCCCTGGCAGCAGTAAAGCTCTGTCATACACTCCCTGGCAAGAATGAAGCTCTGTCATACACTCTTTGGCAGCAATTAAGCTCTCATACACTTTCTGGCAAGAGTGAAGTTCCATCATGCACTCCCTGGTTACAATGAAGCTCTGTCATACACTTCAAGGCATCAATGAAGTTCTGCCATACACTCACTGGCAACAATAGACCTCTGTCATACACTCCCTGGCAACACTGAAACCTTCAATATACTCCCCTTCAACAATAGAGCTCTGTCGTGCACTCCCTGGCAGAAATGAAGCTCTGTCTTTCACTTCCTGGCAACAATGACTCACGCCAATGGCGGAATTGAACCCGCGGTCAGAGAGTCTCAAAACTCCAGACCGTTGCGTTAGCCACTGGACCAACTATGAAGCTCTGTCATACACTCCCTGGTTAAAATGAAGATCTGTCATACACTTGATGTTGGTGAGGGGCTCTTGATTTAGGGAATTGGATCTGTGCTCAAGTTCCCCGAATTAAGCCTGAATGCCTTCCACATGCCCCCCAGGCGCTGTATAATCCTACGGGTTTAGCGCTTCCCCTTTATTATAATAATAATAATAACAATTTGTCATACACTCCCTGGCAACAATGAAGCTCTGTCATACACTCCCTGGAAGCAGTGAAGCTTTGTCATACTCTTCCTGGTAGCAGGGAAGCTCTGTTATACACTCCCTGGCAGGGGTGAGGCTCTGCCCAAACACTCCCTGAGAACAAAGAAGCTCGTCATAAAACATCCTGGCTGCAGAGAAGCTCATAAATACACTCCCTGGCAACATGAAACTCTGTCATACACTCTCTTGCAAATATGAACCTCTTTCATAGACTTCCTGGAAGCAATGAAGCTGTGTCATACACTCCCTGGCAACAATGAAGCTCTTATACACTCCCTGGCAGCAATGAAGCTCTGTCATACACTCCCAGGGAGCAGTGAAGCTCTGTCATGCACTCCCTGGCACCAGTGAAGCTCTGTCATGTATTTCCTGGCAGCAGTGAAGTTACGTCATACACTCCCTGGTTACAATGAAGATCTGTCATATACTTCAAGGCAACAATGAAGCGCTGTCATACACACCCTGGCAGCAGTAAAGCTCAGTCATACATTTCCAGTCAACAGTGACGTTCTGTCATACACTGGTTACTATGAAGATCTGTCATACACTTCAAGGCAACAATGAAGTTCTGCCCTACATTCCCTGGCAGCAATGAAGCTCTCTCATTCACTCCCTGGCAACAAAAAAGCTCTGTCATACACTCCCTGACAACAATAAACTCTGTTATAAAGTCCCTGGCTACAATGAAGCTCTGCCATACACCCCCTGGAAACAATGAAACTCTGTCATACACTCCCTGGCTGTAGTCAAGGTCTGTCATACCCTCCCTGGTACCAGTCAAGTTTTGTTACTCCCTGGCAGTAGTGAAGCTCTGTCATGCACTCTCAGGCAACAATGAAGTTCTGCCATACACTCCCTGGCAACAATGAAACTCTGTCATACACACCCTCGCAAAAATTAAGCTCTCTCATACACACTCTGGCAGCCGTGAAGCACTTTCACACACTCCCAGGCAGCAGTGAAGCTCTGTCATACACTACCTGGTAGCAGAGAAGCCCTGTCAAACACTCCCGGGCAGCAGTGAAGCTGTCATAAACTCCATGGCAACAATGAAGCACTGTCATACACTCATTGGCAACAGTGAAGCTCTCTCATACTCTCAATGGTAGCAGTGAATCTGTTATGACTCCCTGGGAAGCAGTGAAGCTCTGTCATACATTCCTGGCAACAATGAAGCTCTGCCATACATCCCTTTGCAACAGTGAAGTCTGTCATACACTCCCTGACAGCAGTGAAGCTCTGCTATACACCCCTGACAACAATGAAGCTCTGACATACACTCCCTGGCAACAATAACATTTGCCATGCACTCCTGGCAAAAATGAAGCTCTGTCATTCACTCCTGGCAACAATGAAGCTGTCAAATACTCTTCGGCAGCAATGAACCTCTCTCATACACTCTCTGGCAGCAGTGAAGCTCTGTCATACATTTCCTGGCAACAGTGAAGTTCTGGCATATACTCCCTTGTTACAATGAAGATCTGACATACACTTCAAGGCAACAATGAAACTCTGTTATACACTCCCTGGCAGCAAAGAAGTTCTATCTTACACTACCTGGCAGCTATGAAACATTGTCGAACACTCCCTTGCAAATATGAAGCTCTGTCATACACTCACTGGCAGCAATGAAGCTGTGTAATACACTAGCTGGCAACAGTGAAGTTGTTATACTCTCCCTGTTTATAATGAAGCTCTGTCATACACCCCCTGGCAACAGTGAAGCTCTGTCTCTCCCTGGCAACAATGAAGCTCTGTCGTACAATCTGGCATCAATGAAGCTTTGTAATACACTCCCTGGCAGCAGTGAATCTCTGTCATTCACATCGTGGCATACGTGAAGCTATGTCATACACTCCCTGGATACAATGAAGCTCTGTCAAATACTTCAAGACAAATATGAAGCTCTACCATAAACTCCCAGGCAACATTGAAGCTCTGTCATACACTCCCTGGCAACAATGAAGCTCTGCCATACACTCCCTGGCAACAATGAAGCTCTCATATACTCCTGGCAACAATGAAGTTCAGTCATACTCTCCCTGGCAACAATAAAGCTCTGTCATACACTCCCAGGAAGCAATGATGCTCTGTCTTACACTCCCTGGCAGAAATGGAGCTATGTTAGACACTCCCTGGCAACTATGAAGCTCTGTCGCACATTCCCTTTTAACTATGAAGCTCTGTCATACACTCCATGGCAGCAATGAAAGTCTGTCATACACTCCTTGGCAACAATGAAGCTCTGTCATACACTCCCTGGCAGCAGTGTAGCTCTGTCTTACACTCCCTGGCAGCAATGAAGATGTCATACACTAACTGGCAACTATGAAGCTTTGTCATACACTTCCTGGTAGCAGTAAAGCTCTGTCATACACTCCATGGCAGCAGTGAAGCTCTGTCTCTCTCTGGCAACAATGAAGCTCTGTCATACACTCTCTGCCAGCAGTGAAGCTATGTCATGCACTCCCTGGCAACAATAAAGTTATGTCATACACTCCCTGTCTGGAATGAAGCTCTGTGTCACACTCCCTGGCAGTAATGAAGCTCTGTCAAATACTTCAAGACAAAAATGAAGCTCTGCCATAAACTCCCAGGCAACATTGAAGCTATGTCATACACTCCTTGGCAACAATGAAGCTCTGCCATACACTCCCTGGCAATAATAAACTCTGTCGTAGAATCCCTGGCAACAATGAAGCTATGTCATACACTCCCTGGCAGCAGTGAAGCTCTGTCTTACACTCCCTGGCAGCAATGAAGATCTGTCATACACTACCTGGCAACTATGAAGCTTTGTCATACACTTCCTGGTAGCAGTAAAGCTCTGTCATACACTCCATGGCAGCAGTGAAGCTCTGTCTCTCCCTGGCAACAATGAAGCTCTGTCATACACTCTCTGCCAGCAATGAAGCTTTGTAATACACTCCCTGGCAGAATTGAATCTCTGTCATACACTGTGGCAGCAGTGAAGCTATGTCATACACTCCCTGGCTACAATGAAGATCTGCCATGCATTCACTGGCAACAAAAAAGTTGTTAGGTAAGACACATATGCAACAGTTAGGTATCTTTATTTCGAAATGAAACTCTCCCATAAACTACCTGACAACTATGAAGCTCTGTCATACACTCCCTGGGAAAAATGAAGCTCCGTCATACATTCCCGGGGAACAATGAGACTGTTATACTCTTCCTCGCAACAATGGAGCTCTGTCATACACTCCCTGGCAGCAATGAAGCTCTGTCATGCACTCCCTGGCAGCAATGAAGCTCTGTTATGCACTACATGGAAACTATGAAGCTCTGTCGCATATTCCCTATCAACTATGAAGCTCTGTCATACTCTCCATGGCAATAATAATCTCTGTCGTTCAATCTGTGGCAACAATGAAGCTCTGTCATACACTCCCTGGCAACAATGAAGCTATGTCATTCACTCCCAGGATGCAGTGAAGCTCTCTCATACACTCCCAGGAAGCAGTGAAGCTCTGTCATGCATTCCCTGGCAGGAGTGAAACTCTGTCATAAACTCCCTGGCGATATTGAAGCTTTGTCATATATTCCGTTGTAACAATGAACCTCTTTCATACAATCCCTCTAAACAATGAAGCTCTGTCTTACACTCCCTGGCAGCAGTAAAGCTCTGTCGTACACTCCCTGGCAGCAGTGAAGCTCTGTCATACACTCCCTGGTAGCAGGAAAATCTGTCATACACTCCGTGGCAGCAGTGAAGCTCTCATAAACTCCCTGGCAGCAATGAAGCTCGGTCATACACTCCATGGCAACAATGAACCTCTGTCGTACATTCCTTGGCAACATTGAAGCTCCGTCATACACTCCCTGGCAGCAGTGAAGTTCTGTCATACACTCAGGGCCAGACTCGTGGAACTCCGTGTTCATCAAGAACTGCAAGAAGCCCCTGTCACGAGCTTTTACTATCCTATGGAGAGGTAGCATGGACACAGGGGTCGTCCCACAGTTACTAAAAACAACAGACATAGCCCCACTCCACAAAGGGGGCAGTAAAGCAATAGCAAAGTACTACAGACCGATAGCACTAACATCTCATATCATAAAAATCTTTGAAAGGGTCCTAAGAAGCAAGATCGCCACCCATCTAGAAACCCATCAATTACACAACCATGGGCAACATGGGTTTAGAACAGGTCGCTCCTGTCTGTCTCAACTATTGGATCACTACGACAAGGTTCTAGATGCACTAGAAGACAAAAAGAATGCAGATGTATTATATACAGACTTTGCAAAAGCCTTCGACAAGTGAGACCATGGCATAAGAGCGCAAAAATGCGTGCTTAAGGAATAGCAGGAAAAGTTGGTAGATGGATCTATAACTTCCTCACAAACAGAACACAAAGAGTAGTAAACAGAGTAAAGTCCGAGGCGGCTTCGGTGAAAAGCTGTGTTCCACAAGGCACAGTACTCGCTCCCATCTTGTTTCTCATCCTCATATCTGGCATAGACAAGGAAGTCAGCCACAGCACCGTGTCTTCTTTTGCAGATGACACCCGAATCTGCATGACAGTGTCTTCCATTGCAGACACTGCTAGGCTCCAGGCGGACATCAACCAAAACTTTCAATGCCCTGCAGAAAACAATATGAAGTTCAACGATGAGAAATTTCAATTACTCAGATATGGTAAACACGAGGAAGTTAAAACTTCATCAGAGCACTAAACAAATTCTGTCCACAAAATAGAGTGAAAAACCAACGTCATAGACCTGGGAGTGATCATGTCGGAGGATCTCACCTTCAAGGACCATAGCATTGTATCAATCGCAGCTGCTAGAAAAATGACAAGATGGATAATGAGAACCTTCAAAACTAGGGATGCCAAGCCCATGATGACACTCTTCAGGTCACTTGTTCTATCTAGGCTTGAATATTGCTGCATACTAACAGCACCTTTCAAGGCAGGTGAAATTGATGACATAGAAAAAATGTAGAGAGAACATTCACGGCACGCATAACGGAGATAAAACACCTCAATTACTGGAGCGCTGAATTCCTGAACCTGTATTCCTGGAACGCAGATACATGAATTTTATACAGCTGGAAAATCCTAGAGGGACTAGTACCGAACTTGCACACGAAAATCACTCACAACGAAAGCAAAACACTTGGCAGATGATGCAACATTCCCCCAATGAAAAGCAGGGGTGTCACTAGCACGTTAAGAGACAATACAATAAGTGTCAGGGGCCTGAGACTGTTCAACTGCCTCCTAGCATACATAAGGTGGATTACCAATAGACCCCTGGCAGTCTTCAAGCTGGCACTGACAAGCAAATAAAGTCGATACCTGATCAGCCGGCTGTGGCTCGTACGTTGGATTGCATTTCAGCCAGCAGTAACTGCCTGGTTGATCAGGCTCTGATCCACCAGGATGCCTGGTCACAGACCGGACCGCGGGGACGTTGACCCCCGGAACTCTCTCCAGGTAAACTCCAGGTAAACTCTCTGGCAGTAGTGAAGCTCTGTCATAAAACTTCCTGGGAGCAGCTAATCTCTGTTATACACTCACTGGCAGCATTGAAGTTGTGTCATACAGTCCTTGGCAGCAGTGAAGGTCTTCATACACTCCCTGGCAAAATGAAGCTCTGCGATACACTGCCTGACAGCAGTGAAGCTCTGTCTCTCCCTGGCAACAATGAAGCTCTGTCATACACTCTCTGCCAGCAATGAAGCTTTGTAATACACTCCCTGGCAGAATTGAATCTCTGTCATACACTGTGGCAGCAGTGAAGCTATGTCATACACTCCCTGGCTACAATGAAGATCTGCCAATGCATTCACTGGCAACAAAAAAGTTGTTAGGTAAGACACATATGCAACAGTTAGGTATCTTTATTTCGAAATGTTTCGCCTACACAGTAGGCTTCTTCAGTCGAGTACAGAAAAATTGATAGAAGCAGAAGAGACTTGAAGACGATGTAATCAGTCCATCACCCTTAAAGTTTTGAGGTGGTCAATCCCTCAGTCAACTGAAGAAGCCTACTGTGTAGGCGACACGTTTCGAAATAAAGATACCTAACTGTTGCATATGTGTCTTACCTAACAACCTGTCGGTATTTTATACCATTTTAATGTTCAACAAAAAAAGCTCTGTCATGCACACCCCTGACAGCAGTGAAGCTCTGTGATGCACTCCCTCGCAACAGTGAAGCTCTGTCATAAACTCCCTGACAATAATGAAGCTCTGTCAGACACTTTCTTGCAACAGTGAAGCTCTGTCACACACTCCCTGCGACAATGAAGCTCTACATACACTCATGGAAACAATGAAACTAGGTCATACACTCCCTGGCAACAACAAATGTATGTCACACACTCCCTGGCTGCAATGACGCTCTCTCGTGCACTCCATGGCTGCAATGAAGCTCTCTCATCAACTTCCTTGCAATAATGAAGCTCAGCCATACACTTCTTGGAATCAATGAAGCTCTCTCGTACTCTCCTGGCAACAATGAAGATCTGTCATACACTCCCTGGCCAAAATGAAGCTCTGTGTCACACTCCCTGGCGGTAATGAAGCTCTGTCATACACTTCCTGGCAACAATGAAGCTCTGTCATACACTCCCTGGCAACAATGAAGGTGTTTCTTACACTCCCTGACAACAAAGAATCTCTGTCATACATATCCTTTTAGAAGTTAAGCTTTGTCATGCACTCCCTGGCAGCAATGAAGCTCTGTCATACACTCCCTGGCAACAATGAAGGTGTTTCTTATACTCCCTGACAACAATGAATCTCTGTCATACATATCCTTTTAGAAGTTAAGTTCTGTCTTGCACTCCCTGGCAGCAGTGAAGCTCTGTCCCTTCACGTCCCAGGCAACAATGACGCTCTCATGCATTCTCCGGCAGCAGTTAAGCTGTGTCATACACTCAATGGCAGCAGTGAAGCTCTCTCATACACTCCCTTGCTACAGTGAAGCTCTGTCATACACTCCCTGGCAACAATGAAGCTCTGTCATATTCTCTCTGTTTACAATGAAGCTCTGTCATACACTTCAAGGCAACAATGAAACTCTACCATTCAGTCCCTGGCAACAATGAAGCTCTGTCATACACTACCTGGCAGCAATGAAGCTCTGTCATTCATTCCCTGGCATCAATGAAGATCTGTCTTACACTCTCTGGCAGTAATGAAGCTCTGTCTAATACTACCTGGCAACTATGAAACTGTCATTCACTTCCTGAAAGCGGTAAAGCTGTGTCATACACCCCATGGCAACAGTGAAGCTCTGTATCTCCCTGGCAACAAAGAAGCTCTGTCATACACTCTCTGGCATCAATGAAGCTTTGTCATACACTCCCTGGGGGCAGTGAATATCTGTCGTACCTTTTATATACCTTTGAAGAATTTCGAGAGTATATCTACTCTCTGACCCGGCCATGGGCCAGGCTCGTCTGGTGCTTGCCTGGTCAACCGGGAAATGTTGCTGCTGGGGGCCCCGGGTGCCCCACATATCCATCACAGCCTGGTTGATCTGGCACCTGGCAAAGATACTTTGTCTAGTTTCCTCTTGAAGGCTTCGACACTTGTTCCAGCAGTGTTTCTGATATCTCCGGGAAAGATGTTGAAAAGTCTGTGATCCCGGATGTAGATACAGTGTTCCCTTATTTTGCCCACCGCACCAATGCTCCTCACGGGGTTTTATTTTATACTTCGAGTGGGCATGTTTTCCATTCTTTCTTGAAATCTAAGGATCTGTACTAATGCCAGTTTGCTGGTCTGTGCGACCTTCTGGAGGAAAAATATTTCTTTATTTCTACCTTGCTGTCATTTAGGGGGGTTGCTGAACACCGACTCATACTGTTCGTTTAGGATTTTCACTCATTTCCTGTTCGTCGCAGTATACGAGTCTCCTCTCAGTAGTGGTCCAATTCTACAGGTAGTTTTAGCTTGGGTTTTGGGGTAGGAATAGAAATATTTGGGTTTCTTGCAATATCCTGTATGAACTTTTGTTCCCTTTGTACTTCTTCTGTGAGGTATGACATCCTAAGTTTTTGCTCTAATTCAGTGATCTCTCTGCTAAGTCTATCTTTCCTCTGTTGTAGCATATTTGTGTTTTTAAGCAGTTTTAGTAACCCGTTTTCTTCCTCTGTACCTCTTCCTACGCTCTCTCTCTATATCTTATCTTCCTCTGGGTTTCCTCTATGGTACATGTTTCATACATACTTTGTATGCTTCTGTATTCAGCTTCTCTAGGCACTGGGGGGGATTTAAAGGGGGCTCTTGTCTGATTTCCAGGGTATGTCTAATAGCTCTTGGTTTGTTTTTCCCCCGTTAATTCTATGATTGTTAAAATTTAACTTACTGAGCATTCCGTCTCTGACCTTAGCGATGCAGTTTCCTACCCCTGAGTTAATACTAGTTTGAGCCTCTATGATGTTATGATCAGAGTAAATAGTTTTGGAAACTGTTATGTCTCTGATCAGTTCCATGTTGCTTGTGAATATCAAATCCAGGGTATTTTCATTTCTAGTGGGATCAATTACCTGTTGGTTTACCTGGAGTTTACCTGGAGAGAGTTCCAGAGGTCAACGCCCCCGCGGCCCGGTCTGTGACCAGGGCCCCCTGGGGGTCAGCGCCTGATTTAACCAGGCTGTTTTCTGCTGGCTGCACGCAAACAACTTTCGAGCCACAGCCCGGCTGATCAGGGAAAGACTTTAGGTGCTTGACCAGTGCCAGCTTGAAGACTGCCAGGGGGCCCGTGGTAATCCCC
This sequence comes from Cherax quadricarinatus, assembly GCF_026875155.1. NCBI lineage: Eukaryota > Metazoa > Arthropoda > Malacostraca > Decapoda > Parastacidae > Cherax > Cherax quadricarinatus. The sequence goes on from NC_069429.1 coordinate 48,336,870, forward strand.
CTTATGTGTGCTGGGAGGCAGTTGAACAGTCTCGGGCCCCTGACACTTATTGTATGGTCTCTTAACGTGCTAGTGACACCCCTGCTTTTCATTGGGGGGATGGTGCATCGTCTGCCAAGTCTTTTGCTTTCGTAGTGAGTGATTTTCGTGTGCAAGTTCGGTACTAGTCCCTCTAGGATTTTCCAGGTGTATATAATCATGTATCTCTCCCTCCTGCGTTCCAGGGAATACAGGTTTAGGAACCTCAAGCGCTCCCAGTAATTGAGGTGTTTTATCTCCATTATGCGCGCCGTGAAAGTTCTCTGTACATTTTCTAGGTCGGCAATTTCACCTGTCTTGAAAGGTGCTGTTAGTGTGCAGCAATATTCCAGCCTAGATAAAACAAGTGACCTGAAGAGTGTCATCATGGGCTTGGCCTTCCTAGTTTTGAAGGTTCTCATTATCCATCCTGTCATTTTTCTAGCAGATGCGATTGATACAATGTTATGGTCCTTGAAGGTGAGATCCTCCGACATAAATCACTCTCCAGGTCTTTGACGTTGGTGTTTCGCTCTATTTTGTGGCCAGAATTTGTTTTGTACTCTGATGAAGATTTAATTTCCTCATGTTTACCATATCTGAGTAATTGAAATTTCTCATCGTTGAACTTCATATTGTTTTCTGCAGCCCACAGAAAGATTTGGTTGATGTCCGCCTGGAGCCTTGCAGTGTCTGCAATGGAAGACACTGTCATGCAGATTCGGGTGTCATCTGCAAAGGAAGAGTACTTTTCACAAAACCTCATTATTTCCCTGGTATGGAGCAGTGAAGCTATGTCATACACTCCCTGGCTACAATGAAGTTCTGTCAAACACTTCAAGGCAACAATGAAGCTCTGCCATACACTCCCTGGCAACATTGAAACTCTGTCATGCACTCCTTGACAACAATGAAGCTCTGTCATACACTCACTGGCAATAATGAAGCGCTGTCATACACTCACTGGAAACAATGAAGCTCTGTCATACACTCCATGGCTGGAATGAAGCTCTGTCTTGCCATCCCTGGCAACAATGCAACTGTCAAACCTCTGCCAGCAGTGAAGTTCTGCAATACACTCCCTGGCAGCCATCAAGCTCTGTCATACACTCCCTCGCAACAATGAAATTCTGTCATACAACCACTGGCGGCAATGAAGCTCTGTCTTGCGCTCCCTGGCAGCAATGAAACTCTCCCATTAACTACCTGACAACTATGAAGCTCTGTCATACACTCCCTGGGAAAAATGAAGCTCCTTCATACATTCCCGGGGAACAATGAGACTGTTATACTCTTCCTCGCAACAATGGAGCTCTGTCATACACTCCCTGGCAGCAATGAAGCTCTGTCATGCACTCCCTGGCAGCAATGAAGCTCTGTTATGCACTACATGGAAACTATGAAGCTCTGTCGCATATTCCCTATCAACTATGAAGCTCTGTCATACTCTCCATGGCAATAATAATCTCTGTCGTTCAATCTGTGGCAACAATGAAGCTCTGTCATACACTCCCTGGCAACAATGAAGCTATGTCATTCACTCCCAGGATGCAGTGAAGCTCTCTCATACACTCCCAGGAAGCAGTGAAGCTCTGTCATGCATTCCCTGGCAGGAGTGAAACTCTGTCATAAACTCCCTGGCGATATTGAAGCTTTGTCATATATTCCGTTGTAACAATGAACCTCTTTCATACAATCCCTCTAAACAATGAAGCTCTGTCTTACACTCCCTGGCAGCAGTAAAGCTCTGTCATACACTCCCTGGCAGCAGTGAAGCTCTGTCATACACTCCCTGGTAGCAGGAAAATCTGTCATACACTCCGTGGCAGCAGTGAAGCTCTCATAAACTCCCTGGCAGCAATGAAGCTCGGTCATACACTCCATGGCAACAATGAACCTCTGTCGTACATTCCTTGGCAACATTGAAGCTCTGTCATACACTCCCTGGCAGCAGTGAAGTTCTGTCATACACTCAGGGCCAGACTCGTGGAACTCCGTGTTCATCAAGAACTGCAAGAAGCCCCTGTCACGAGCTTTTACTATCCTATGGAGAGGTAGCATGGACACAGGGGTCGTCCCACAGTTACTAAAAACAACAGACATAGCCCCACTCCACAAAGGGGGCAGTAAAGCAATAGCAAAGTACTACAGACCGATAGCACTAACATCTCATATCATAAAAATCTTTGAAAGGGTCCTAAGAAGCAAGATCGCCACCCATCTAGAAACCCATCAATTACACAACCATGGGCAACATGGGTTTAGAACAGGTCGCTCCTGTCTGTCTCAACTATTGGATCACTACGACAAGGTTCTAGATGCAGTAGAAGACAAAAAGAATGCAGATGTAATATATACAGACTTTGCAAAAGCCTTCGACAAGTGAGACCATGGCATAATAGCGCAAAAATGCGTGCTTAAGGAATAGCAGGAAAAGTTGGTAGATGGATCTATAACTTCCTCACAAACAGAACACAAAGAGTAGTAAACAGAGTAAAGTCCGATGCGGCTTCGGTGAAAAGCTGTGTTCCACAAGGCACAGTACTCGCTCCCATCTTGTTTCTCATCCTCATATCTGGCATAGACAAGGAAGTCAGCCACAGCACCGTGTCTTCTTTTGCAGATGACACCCGAATCTGCATGACAGTGTCTTCCATTGCAGACACTGCTAGGCTCCAGGCGGACATCAACCAAAACTTTCAATGGGCTGCAGAAAACAATATGAAGTTCAACGATGAGAAATTTCAATTACTCAGATATGGTAAACACGAGGAAGGTAAAACTTCATCAGAGCACTAAACAAATTCTGGCCACAAAATAGAGTGAAAAACCAACGTCATAGACCTGGGAGTGATCATGTCGGAGGATCTCACCTTCAAGGACCATAGCATTGTATCAATCGCAGCTGCTAGAAAAATGACAAGATGGATAATGAGAACCTTCAAAAACTAGGGATGCCAAGCCCATGATGACACTCTTCAGGTCACTTGTTCTATCTAGGCTTGAATATTGCTGCATACTAACAGCACCTTTCAAGGCAGGTGAAATTGATGACATAGAAAAAATGTAGAGAGAACATTCACGGCGCGCATAACGGAGATAAAACACCTCAATTACTGGGAGCGCTTGAAGTTCCTGAACCTGTATTCCCTGGAACGCAGATACATGATTATATACACCTGGAAAATCCTAGAGGGACTAGTACCGAACTTGCACACGAAAATCACTCACAACGAAAGCAAAACACTTGGCAGATGATGCAACATTCCCCCAATGAAAAGCAGGGGTGTCACTAGCACGTTAAGAGACAATACAATAAGTGTCAGGGGCCTGAGACTGTTCAACTGCCTCCTAGCATACATAAGGTGGATTACCAATAGACCCCTGGCAGTCTTCAAGCTGGCACTGGACAAGCAAATAAAGTCGATACCTGATCAGCCGGGCTGTGGCTCGTACGTTGGATTGCGTGCAGCCAGCATAACTGCCTGGTTGATCAGGCTCTGATCCACCAGGAGGCCTGGTCACAGACCGGGCCGCGGGGACGTTGACCCCCGGAACTCTCTCCAGGTAAACTCCAGGTAAACTCTCTGGCAGTAGTGAAGCTCTGTCATACACTCCCTGGGAGCAGCTAATCTCTGTTATACACTCACTGGCAGCATTGAAGTTGTGTCATACAGTCCTTGGCAGCAGTGAAGGTCTGTCATACACTCCCTGGCAACAATGAAGCTCTGCGATACACTGCCTGACAGCAGTGAAGCTCTGTCTTTCCCTGGCAACAATGAAGCTCTGTCATACACTCTCTGCCAGCAATGAAGCTTTGTAATACACTCCCTGGCAGAATTGAATCTCTGTCATACACTGTGGCAGCAGTGAAGCTATGTCATACACTCCCTGGCTACAATGAAGATCTGCCATGCATTCACTGGCAACAAAAAAGTTGTTAGGTAAGACACATATGCAACAGTTAGGTATCTTTATTTCGAAACGTGTCGCCTACACAGTAGGCTTCTTCAGTCGACTGAGGGATTGACCACCTCAAAACTTTAAGGGTGATGGACTGATTACATCGTCTTCAAGTCTCTTCTGCTTCTATCAACTTTTCTGTACTCGACTGAAGAAGCCTACTGTGTAGGCGAAACATTTCGAAATAAAGATACCTAACTGTTGCATATGTGTCTTACCTAACAACCTGTCGGTATTTTATACCATTTTAATGTTCAACAAAAAAGCTCTGTCATGCACACCCTGACAGCAGTGAAGCTCTGTGATGCACTCCCTCGCAACAGTGAAGCTCTGTCATAAACTCCCTGACAATAATGAAGCTCTGTCAGACACTTTCTTGAAACAGTGAAGCTCTGTCACACACTCCCTGGCGACAATGAAGCTCTATCATACACTCATGGAAACAATGAAACTAGGTCATACACTCCCTGGCAACAACAAATGTATGTCACACACTCCCTGGCTGCAATGACGCTCTCTCGTGCACTCCATGGCTGCAATGAAGCTCTCTCATCAACTTCCTTGCAATAATGAAGCTCAGCCATACACTTCTTGGAATCAATGAAGCTCTCTCGTACTCTCCTGGCAACAATGAAGATCTGTCATACACTCCTGGCCAAAATGAAGCTCTGTGTCACACTCCCTGGGGGTAATGAAGCTCTGTCATACACTTCCTGGCAACAATGAAGCTCTGTCATACACTCCCTGGCAACAATGAAGGTGTTTCTTACACTCCCTGACAACAAAGAATCTCTGTCATACATTTTCCTTTTAGAAGTTAAGCTCTGTCATGCACTCCCTGGCAGCAATGAAGCTCTGTCATACACTCCCTGGCAACAATGAAGGTGTTTCTTATACTCCCGACAACAATGAATCTCTGTCATACATATCCTTTTAGAAGTTAAGTTCTATCTTGCACTCCCTGGCAGCAGTGAAGCTCTGTCATTCACTCCCAGGCAACAATGACGCTCTCATGCTTTTCCCCGGGCAGCAGTTAAGCTGTGTCATACACTCAATGGCAGCAGTGAAGCTCTCTCATACACTCCCTTGCTACAGTGAAGCTCTGTCATACACTCCCTGGCAACAGTGAAGCTCTGTCATATTCTCTCTGTTTACAATGAAGCTCTGTCATACACTTCAAGGCAACAGTGAAACTCTACCATTCAGTCCCTGGCAACAATGAAGCTCTGTCATACACTACCTGGCAGCAATGAAGCTCTGTCATTCATTCCCTGGCATCAATGAAGATCTGTCTTACACTCTCTGGCAGTAATGAAGCTCTGTCTAATACTACCTGGCAACTATGAGAAACTGTCATTCACTTCCTGAAAGCGGTAAAGCTGTGTCATACACCCCATGGCAACAGTGAAGCTCTGTATCTCCCTGGCAACAAAGAAGCTCTGTCATACACTCTCTGGCATCAATGAAGCTTTGTCATACACTCCCTGGGGGCAGTGAATATCTGTCGTACCTTTTATATACCTTTGAAGAATTTCGAGAGTATATCTACTCTCTGAGCCCGGCCATGGGCCAGGCTCGTCTGGTGCTTGCCTGGTCAACCAGGATGTTGCTGCTGGAGGCCCGGTGCCCCACATATCCATCACAGCCTGGTTGATCTGGCACCTGGCGAAGATACTTGTCTAGTTTCCTCTTGAAGGCTTCGACACTTGTTCCAGCAGTGTTTCTGATATCTCCTGGTAAGATGTTGAAAAGTCTGTGATCCCGGATGTAGATACAGTGTTCCCTTATTTTGCCCACCGCACCAATGCTCCTCACTGGGTTTATTTTATACTTCGAGTGGGCATGTTTTCCATTTCTTTCTTGAAATCTAAGGGATCTGTACTAATGCCAGTTTGCTGGTCTGTGCGACCTTCTGGAGTGAAAAATATTTCTTCATTTTCTACCTTGCTGTCATTTAGTGGGTTGCTGAACACCGACTCATACTGTTCGTTTAGGATTTCACTCATTTCCTGTTCGTCGTCAGTATACGAGTCTCCTCTCAGTAGTGGTCCAATTCTACAGGTAGTTCTTAGCTTGGATTTTGCGTAGGAATAGAAATATTTTGGGTTTCTTGCAATATCCTGTATGAACTTTTGTTCCCTTTGTACTTCTTCTGTGAGGTATGACATCCTAAGATTTTGCTCTAATTCAGTGATCTCTCTGCTAAGTCTATCTTTCCTCTGTTGTAGCATATTTGTGTTTTTAAGCAGTTCAGTAACCCGTTTTCTTCTTCTGTACCATCTCCTACGCTCTCTCTCTATATCTTATCTTCCTCTGGGTTTCCTCTATGGTACATGTTTCATACATACTTTGTATGCTTCTGTATTCAGCTTCTCTAGGCACTGGTGGGGATTTAGGGTGCTCTTGTCTGATTTCCAGGGTATGTCTAATAGCTCTTGGTTTGTTTTTCCCAGTTAATTCTATGATTGTTAAAATTTAATTACTGAGCATTCCGTCTCTGACTTTAGCGATGCCAGTTTCCTACCCCTGAGTTTAATACTAGTTTGAGCCTCTATGATGTTATGATCAGAGTAAATAGTTTTGGAAACTGTTATGTCTCTGATCAGTTCCATGTTGCTTGTGAATATCAAATCCAGGGTATTTTCATTTCTAGTGGGATCAATTACCTGTTGGTTTACCTGGAGTTACCTGGAGAGTTCCAGAGGTCAACCCCCCCGCGGCCGGTCTGTGACCATGCCTCCTGGTGGGTCAGCGCCTGATCAACCAGGCTGTTGCTGCTGGCTGCACGAAAACCCAACGTACGAGCCACAGCCCGGCTGATCAGGAACTGACTTTAGGTGCTTGACCAGTGCCAGCTTGAAGACTGCCAGGGGTCTGTTGGTAATCCCCCTTATGTGTGCTGGGAGGCAGTTGAACAGTCTCGGGCCCCTGACACTTATTGTATGGTCTCTTAACGTGCTAGTGACACCCTGCTTTTCATTGGGGGGATGGTGCATCGTCTGCCAAGTCTTTTGCTTTCGTAGTGAGTGATTTTCGTGTGCAAGTTCGGTACTAGTCCCTCTAGGATTTTCCAGGTGAAATATAATCATGTATCTCTCCCTCCTGCGTTCCAGGGAATACAGGTTTAGGAACCTCAAGCGCTCCCAGTAATTGAGGTGTTTTATTTCCATTATGCGCGCCGTGAAAGTTCTCTGTACATTTTCTAGGTCGGCAATTTCACCTGTCTTGAAAGGTGCTGTTAGTGTGCAGCAATATTCCAGCCTAGATAAAACAAGTGACCTGAAGAGTGTCATCATGGGCTTGGCCTTCCTAGTTTTGAAGGTTCTCATTATCCATCCTGTCATTTTTCTAGCAGATGCGATTGATACAATGTTATGGTCCTTGAAGGTGAGATCCTCCGACATAATCACTCCCAGGTCTTTGACGTTGGTGTTTCGCTCTATTTTGTGGCCAGAATTTGTTTTGTACTCTGATGAAGATTTAATTTCCTCATGTTTACCATATCTGAGTAATTGAAATTTCTCATCGTTGAACTTCATATTGTTTTCTGCAGCCCACAGAAAGATTTGGTTGATGTCCGCCTGGAGCCTTGCAGTGTCTGCAATGGAAGACACTGTCATGCAGATTCGGGTGTCATCTGCAAAGGAAGAGTACTTTTCACAAAACCTCATTATTTCCCTGGTATGGAGCAGTGAAGCTATGTCATACACTCCCTGGCTACAATGAAGTTCTGTCAAACACTTCAAGGCAACAATGAAGCTCTGCCATACACTCCTGGCAACATTGAAACTCTGTCATGCACTCCTTGACAACAATGAAGCTCTGTCATACACTCACTGGCAATAATGAAGCGCTGTCATACACTCACTGGAAACAATGAAGCTCTGTCATACACTCCATGGCTGGAATGAAGCTCTGTCTTGCCATCCCTGGCAACAATGCAACTGTCAAACCTCTGCCAGCAGTGAAGTTCTGCAATACACTCCCTGGCAGCCATCAAGCTCTGTCATACACTCCCTCGCAACAATGAAATTCTGTCATACAACCACTGGCGGCAATGAAGCTCTGTCTTGCGCTCCCTGGCAGCAATGAAACTCTCCCATTAACTACCTGACAACTATGAAGCTCTGTCATACACTCCCTGGGAAAAATGAAGCTCCTTCATACATTCCCGGGGAACAATGAGACTGTTATACTCTTCCTCGCAACAATGGAGCTCTGTCATACACTCCCTGGCAGCAATGAAGCTCTGTCATGCACTCCCTGGCAGCAATGAAGCTCTGTTATGCACTACATGGAAACTATGAAGCTCTGTCGCATATTCCCTATCAACTATGAAGCTCTGTCATACTCTCCAGGGCAATAATAATCTCTGTCGTTCAATCTGTGGGCAACAATGAAGCTCTGTCATACACTCCCTGGCAACAATGAAGCAAATGTCATTCACCCCCAGGATGCAGTGAAGCTCTCTCATACACTCCCAGGAAGCAGTGAAGCTCTGTCATGCATTCCCTGGCAGGAGTGAAACTCTGTCATAAACTCCCTGGCGATATTGAAGCTTTGTCATATATTCCGTTGTAACAATGAACCTCTTTCATACAATCCCTCTAAACAATGAAGCTCTGTCTTACACTCCCTGGCAGCAGTAAAGCTCTGTCATACACTCCCTGGCAGCAGTGAAGCTCTGTCATACACTCCCTGGTAGCAGGAAAATCTGTCATACACTCCGTGGCAGCAGTGAAGCTCTCATAAACTCCCTGGCAGCAATGAAGCTCGGTCATACACTCCATGGCAACAATGAACCTCTGTCGTACATTCCTTGGCAACATTGAAGCTCTGTCATACACTCCCTGGCAGCAGTGAAGTTCTGTCATACACTCAGGGCCAGACTCGTGGAACTCCGTGTTCATCAAGAACTGCAAGAAGCCCTGTCACGAGCTTTTACTATCCTATGGAGAGGTAGCATGGACACAGGGTCGTCCCACAGTTACTAAAAAACAACAGACATAGCCCCACTCCACAAAGGGGGCAGTAAAGCAATAGCAAAGTACTACAGACCGATAGCACTAACATCTCATATCATAAAAATCTTTGAAAGGGTCCTAAGAAGCAAGATCGCCCCCCATCTAGAAACCCATCAATTACAAAACCCCATGGGCAACATGGGTTTAGAACAGGTCGCTCCTGTCTGTCTCAACTTTGGATCACTACGACAAGGTTCTAGATGCAGTAGAAGACAAAAAGAATGCAGATGTAATATATACAGACTTTGCAAAAGCCTTCGACAAGTGAGACCATGGCATAATAGCGCAAAAATGCGTGCTTAAGGAATAGCAGGAAAAGTTGGTAGATGGATCTATAACTTCCTCACAAACAGAACACAAAGAGTAGTAAACAGAGTAAAGTCCGATGCGGCTTCGGTGAAAAGCTGTGTTCCACAAGGCACAGTACTCGCTCCCATCTTGTTTCTCATCCTCATATCTGGCATAGACAAGGAAGTCAGCCACAGAAACCGGTCTTCTTTTGCAGATGACACCCGAATCTGCATGACAGTGTCTTCCATTGCAGACACTGCTAGGCTCCAGGCGGACATCAACCAAAACTTTCAATGGGCTGCAGAAAACAATATGAAGTTCAACGATGAGAAATTTCAATTACTCAGATATGGTAAACACGAGGAAGGTAAAACTTCATCAGAGCACTAAACAAATTCTGGCCACAAAATAGAGTGAAAAACCAACGTCATAGACCTGGGAGTGATCATGTCGGAGGATCTCACCTTCAAGGACCATAGCATTGTATCAATCGCAGCTGCTAGAAAAATGACAAGATGGATAATGAGAACCTTCAAAACTAGGGATGCCAAGCCCATGATGACACTCTTCAGGTCACTTGTTCTATCTAGGCTTGAATATTGCTGCATACTAACAGCACCTTTCAAGGCAGGTGAAATTGATGACATAGAAAAAATGTAGAGGAACATTCACGGCGCGCATAACGGAGATAAAACACCTCAATTACTGGGAGCGCTTGAAGTTCCTGAACCTGTATTCCCTGGAACGCAGATACATGATTATATACAGCTGGAAAATCCTAGAGGGACTAGTACCGAACTTGCACACGAAAATCACTCACAACGAAAGCAAAACACTTGGCAGATGATGCAACATTCCCCCAATGAAAAGCAGGGGTGTCACTAGCACGTTAAGAGACAATACAATAAGTGTCAGGGGCCTGAGACTGTTCAACTGCCTCCTAGCATACATAAGGTGGATTACCAATAGACCCCTGGCAGTCTTCAAGCTGGCACTGGACAAGCAAATAAAGTCGATACCTGATCAGCCGGGCTGTGGCTCGTACGTTGGATTGCGTGCAGCCAGCAGTAACTGCCTGGTTGATCAGGCTCTGATCCACCAGGAGGCCTGGTCACAGACCGGGCCGCGGGGACGTTGACCCCCGGAACTCTCTCCAGGTAAACTCCAGGTAAACTCTCTGGCAGTAGTGAAGCTCTGTCATACACTCCCTGGGAGCAGCTAATCTCTGTTATACACTCACTGGCAGCATTGAAGTTGTGTCATACAGTCCTTGGCAGCAGTGAAGGTCTGTCATACACTCCCTGGCAACAATGAAGCTCTGCGATACACTGCCTGACAGCAGTGAAGCTCTGTCTTTCCCTGGCAACAATGAAGCTCTGTCATACACTCTCTGCCAGCAATGAAGCTTTGTAATACACTCCCTGGCAGAATTGAATCTCTGTCATACACTGTGGCAGCAGTGAAGCTATGTCATACACTCCCTGGCTACAATGAAGATCTGCCATGCATTCACTGGCAACAAAAAAGTTGTTAGGTAAGACACATATGCAACAGTTAGGTATCTTTATTTCGAAATGTTTCGCCTACACAGTAGGCTTCTTCAGTCGAGTACAGAAAAGTTGATAGAAGCAGAAGAGACTTGAAGACGATGTAATCAGTCCATCACCCTTAAAGTTTTGAGGTGGTCAATCCCTCAGTCGACTGAAGAAGCCTACTGTGTAGGCGACACGTTTCGAAATAAAGATACCTAACTGTTGCATATGTGTCTTACCTAACAACCTGTCGGTATTTTATACCATTTTAATGTTCAACAAAAAAGCTCTGTCATGCACACCCTGACAGCAGTGAAGCTCTGTGATGCACTCCCTCGCAACAGTGAAGCTCTGTCATAAACTCCCTGACAATAATGAAGCTCTGTCAGACACTTTCTTGAAACAGTGAAGCTCTGTCACACACTCCCTGGCGACAATGAAGCTCTATCATACACTCATGGAAACAATGAAACTAGGTCATACACTCCCTGGCAACAACAAATGTATGTCACACACTCCCTGGCTGCAATGACGCTCTCTCGTGCACTCCATGGCTGCAATGAAGCTCTCTCATCAACTTCCTTGCAATAATGAAGCTCAGCCATACACTTCTTGGAATCAATGAAGCTCTCTCGTACTCTCCTGGCAACAATGAAGATCTGTCATACACTCCCTGGCCAAAATGAAGCTCTGTGTCACACTCCCTGGCGGTAATGAAGCTCTGTCATACACTTCCTGGCAACAATGAAGCTCTGTCATACACTCCCTGGCAACAATGAAGGTGTTTTCTTACACTCCCTGACAACAAAGAATCTCTGTCATACATATCCTTTTAGAAGTTAAGCTCTGTCATGCACTCCCTGGCAGCAATGAAGCTCTGTCATACACTCCCTGGCAACAATGAAGGTGTTTCTTATACTCCCTGACAACAATGAATCTCTGTCATACATATCCTTTTAGAAGTTAAGTTCTATCTTGCACTCCCTGGCAGCAGTGAAGCTCTGTCATTCACTCCCAGGCAACAATGACGCTCTCATGCATTCTCCGGCAGCAGTTAAGCTGTGTCATACACTCAATGGCAGCAGTGAAGCTCTCTCATACACTCCCTTGCTACAGTGAAGCTCTGTCATACACTCCCTGGCAACAGTGAAGCTCTGTCATATTCTCTCTGTTTACAATGAAGCTCTGTCATACACTTCAAGGCAACAGTGAAACTCTACCATTCAGTCCCTGGCAACAATGAAGCTCTGTCATACACTACCTGGCAGCAATGAAGCTCTGTCATTCATTCCCTGGCATCAATGAAGATCTGTCTTACACTCTCTGGCAGTAATGAAGCTCTGTCTAATACTACCTGGCAACTATGAAACTGTCATTCACTTCCTGAAAGCGGTAAAGCTGTGTCATACACCCCATGGCAACAGTGAAGCTCTGTATCTCCCTGGCAACAAAGAAGCTCTGTCATACACTCTCTGGCATCAATTGAAGCTTTGTCATACACTCCCTGGGGGCAGTGAATATCTGTCGTACCTTTTATATACCTTTGAAGAATTTCGAGAGTATATCTACTCTCTGAGCCCGGCCATGGGCCAGGCTCGTCTGGTGCTTGCCTGGTCAACCAGGATGTTGCTGCTGGAGGCCCGGTGCCCCACATATCCATCACAGCCTGGTTGATCTGGCACCTGGCGAAGATACTTGTCTAGTTTCCTCTTGAAGGCTTCGACACTTGTTCCAGCAGTGTTTCTGATATCTCCTGGTAAGATGTTGAAAAGTCTGTGATCCCGGATGTAGATACAGTGTTCCCTTATTTTGCCCACCGCACCAATGCTCCTCACTGGGTTTATTTTATACTTCGAGTGGGCATGTTTTCCATTTCTTTCTTGAAATCTAAGGGATCTGTACTAATGCCAGTTTGCTGGTCTGTGCGACCTTCTGGAGTGAAAAATATTTCTTCATTTTCTACCTTGCTGTCATTTAGTGGGTTGCTGAACACCGACTCATACTGTTCGTTTAGGATTTCACTCATTTCCTGTTCGTCGTCGTTATCGAGTCTCCTCTCCAGTAGTGGTCCAATTCTACAGGTAGTTCTTAGCTTGGATTTTGCGTAGGAATAGAAATATTTTGGGTTTCTTGCAATATCCTGTATGAACTTTTGTTCCCTTTGTACTTCTTCTGTGAGGTATGACATCCTAAGATTTTGCTCTAATTCAGTGATCTCTCTGCTAAGTCTATCTTTCCTCTGTTGTAGCATATTTGTGTTTTTAAGCAGTTCAGTAACCCGTTTTCTTCTTCTGTACCATCTCCTACGCTCTCTCTCTATATCTTATCTTCCTCTGGGTTTCCTCTATGGTACATGTTTCATACATACTTTGTATGCTTCTGTATTCAGCTTCTCTAGGCACTGGTGGGGATTTAGGGTGCTCTTGTCTGATTTCCAGGGTATGTCTAATAGCTCTTGGTTTGTTTTTCCCAGTTAATTCTATGATTGTTAAAATTTAACTTACTGAGCATTCCGTCTCTGACTTTAGCGATGCAGTTTCCTACCCCTGAGTTAATACTAGTTTGAGCCTCTATGATGTTATGATCAGAGTAAATAGTTTTGGAAACTGTTATGTCTCTGATCAGTTCCTTGTTGCTTGTGAATATCAAATCCAGGGTATTTTCATTTCTAGTGGGATCAATTACCTGTTGGTTTACCTGGAGTTTACCTAGAGAGAGTTCCGGAGGTCAACACCCCCGCGGCCCGGTCTGTGACCAGGCCTCCTGGTGGGTCAGCGCCTGATCAACCAGGCTGTTGCTGCTGGCTGCACGCAAACCAACGTACGAGCCACAGCCCGGCTGATCAGGAACTGACTTTAGGTGCTTGTCCAGTGCCAGCTTGAAGACTGCCAGGGGTCTATTGGTAATCCCCCTTATGTGTGCTGGGAGGCAGTTGAACAGTCTCGGGCCCCTGACACTTATTGTATGGTCTCTTAACGTGCTAGTGACACCCCTGCTTTTCATTGGGGTGATGGTGCATCGTCTGCCAAGTCTTTTGCTGTCGTAGTGAGTGATTTTCGTGTGCAAGTTCGGTACTAGTCCCTCTTAGGATTTTCCATGTGTATATAATCATGTATCTCTCCCTCCTGCGTTCCAGGGAATACAGGTTTAGGAACCTCAAGCGCTCCCAGTAATTGAGGTGTTTTATCTCCGTTATGCGCGCCGTGAAAGTTCTCTGTACATTTTCTAGGTCGGCAATTTCACCTGTCTTGAAAGGTGCTGTTAGTGTGCAGCAATATTCCAGCCTAGATAGAACAAGTGACTTGAAGAGTGTCATCATGGGCTTGGCCTTCCTAGTTTTGAAGGTTCTCATTATCCATCCTGTCATTTTTTTAAGCAGATGCGATTGATACAATGTTATGGTCCTTGAAGGGGAGATCCTCCGACAAATCACTCCCAGGTCTTTGACGTTGGTGTTTCGCTCTATTTTGTGGCCAGAATTTGTTTTGTACTCTGATGAAGATTTAATTTCCTCATGTTTACCATATCTGAGTAATTGAAATTTCTCATCGTTGAACTTCATATTGTTTTCTGCAGCCCACAGAAAAATTTGGTTGATGTCCGCCTGGAGCCTTGCAGTGTCTGCAATGGAAGACACTGTCATGCAGATTCGGGTGTCATCTGCAAAGGAAGAGTACTTTTCACAAAACCTCATTATTTCCCTGGTATGGAGCAGTGAAGCTATGTCATACACTCCCTGGCTACAATGAAGTTCTGTCAAACACTTCAAGGCAACAATGAAGCTCTGCCATACACTCCCTGGCAACATTGAAACTCTGTCATGCACTCCTTGACAACAATGAAGCTCTGTCATACACTCACTGGCAACAATGAAGCGCTGTCATACACTCACTGGAAACAATGAAGCTCTGTCATACACTCCATGGCTGGAATGAAGCTCTGTCTTGCTATCCCTGGCAACAATGCAACTGTCAAACCTTCTCTGCCAGCAGTGAAGTTCTGCAATACACTCCCTGGCAGCCATCAAGCTCTGTCATACACTCCCTCGCAACAATGAAATTCTGTCATACAACCACTGGCGGCAATGAAGCTCTGTCTTGCGCTCCCTGGCAGCAATGAAACTCTCCCATAAACTACCTGACAACTATGGAGCTCTGTCATACACTCCCTGGCAGCAATGAAGCTCTGTCATGCACTCCCTGGCAGCAATGAAGCTCTGTTATGCACTACTTGGAAACTATGAAGCTCTGTCGCATATTCCCTATCAACTATGAAGCTCTGTCATACTCTCCATCGCAATAATAATCTCTGTCGTTCAATCTGTGGCAACAATGAAGCTCTGTCATACACTCCCTGGCAACAATGAAGCTATGTCATTCATTCCCAGGATGCAGTGAAGCTCTCTCATACACTCCCAGGAAGCAGTGAAACTCTGTCATGCATTCCCTGGCAGGAGTGAAACTCTGTCATAAACTCCCTGGCGATATTGAAGCTTTGTCTTATATTCCGTTGTAACAATGAACCTCTTTCATACAATCCCTCTAAACAATGAAGCTCTGTCTTACACTCCCTGGCAGCAGTAAAGCTCTGTCATACACTCCCTGGCAGCAGTGAAGCTCTGTCATACACTCCCTGGTAGCAGGAAAATCTGTCATACACTCCGTGGCAGCAGTGAAGCTCTCATAAACTCCCTGGCAGCAATGAAGCTCGGTCATACACTCCATGGCAACAATGAACCTCTGTCGTACATTCCTTGACAACATTGAAGCTCCGTCATACACTCCCTGGCAGCAGTGAAGTTCTGTCATACACTCAGGGCCAGACTCGTGGAACTCCGTGTTCATCAAGAACTGCAAGAAGCCCCTGTCACGAGCTTTTACTATCCTATGGAGAGGTAGCATGGACACAGGGGTCGTCCCACAGTTACTAAAAACAACAGACAGCCCCACTCCACAAAGGGGGCAGTAAAGCAACAGCAAAGTACTACAGACCGATAGCACTAACATCTCATATCATAAAAATCTTTGAAAGGGTCCTAAGAAGCAAGATCGCCACCCATCTAGAAACCCATCAATTACACAACCATGGGCAACATGGGTTTAGAACAGGTCGCTCCTGTCTGTCTCAACTATTGGATCACTACGACAAGGTTCTAGATGCACTAGAAGACAAAAAGAATGCAGTGCCTTAAAAGACAGCAGTGCCTTAGCGTGCGCAACAAGGCCAACAGATTACTTGGATTTATCTCAAGAAGTATAAGTAACAGAAGTCCAAAAGTTATTTTACGGCTCTATACATCACTAGTGAGGCCTCATTTAGATTATGCTGCTCAGTTTTGGTCCCCTTACTACAGGATGGACATAGACTCATTAGAGAACATACAGAGAAGAATGACTAAAATGATTTACTGTGTAAGGAACCTCCCGTATGAAGATAGACTTAAAGCCTTAAATCTCCACTCTCTGGAGAGGCGTAGAATGAGGGGAGATATCATTGAAGTGTATAAGTGGATGACGGGCATAAACAAGGGAGACATTAATAAAGTACTGAGGGTGTCGAACCAGGTAAGAACCAGGAATAATGGATTTAAGTTGGATAAATTTAGATTTAGAAAGGACATAGGTAAGTACTGGTTTTCTAACAGAGTTGTAGATGCGTGGAACAGTCTTCCCAGTGGGGTGATAGAGGCTAGGACCTTGGGTAGCTTTAAGAAGAGACTGGACAAATATATGAGTGGGAGGGGCTGGGTTTGATTGGTGTCAAGGGGTAGGGGAGTTATTTCTTGAGTAGCTTTAGGTAGATGTCATTTTGATAAGGACCTGCCTCGTATGGGCCAGTAGGCCTTCTGCAGTGTTCCTACATTCTTATGTTCTTATGTTCTTATGTAATATATACAGACTTTGCAAAAGCCTTCGACAAGTGAGACCATGGCATAATAGCGCAAAAATGCGTGCTTAAGGAATAGCAGGAAAAGTTGGTAGATGGATCTATAACTTCCTCACAAACAGAACACAAAGAGTAGTAAACAGAGTAAAGTCCGAGGCGGCTTCGGTGAAAAGCTGTGTTCCACAAGGCACAGTACTCGCTCCCATCTTGTTTCTCATCCTCATATCTGGCATAGACAAGGAAGTCAGCCACAGCACCGTGTCTTCTTTTGCAGATGACACCCGAATCTGCATGACAGTGTCTTCCATTGCAGACACTGCTAGGCTCCAGGCGGACATCAACCAAAACTTTCAATGGGCTGCAGAAAACAATATGAAGTTCAACGATGAGAAATTTCAATTACTCAGATATGGTAAACACGAGGAAGTTAAAACTTCATCAGAGCACTAAACAAATTCCGGCCACAAAATAGAGTGAAAAACCAACGTCATAGACCTGGGAGTGATCATGTCGGAGGATCTCACCTTCAAGGACCATAGCATTGTATCAATCGTATCTGCTAGAAAAATGACAAGATGGATAATGAGAACCTTGTAAAGTAAAAGGACACAAGTGCAACTAATGTGACATTTATTGTGGCAACGTTTCGCTCTCCAGGAGCTTTATCAAGCCATTACGTATGGCTTGATAAAGCTCCTGGAGAGCGAAACGTTGCCACAATAAATGTCACATTAGTTGCACTTGTGTCCTTTTACTTTACATATTGTCGGTAATTCTACCAACTTTATTACAATGAGAACCTTCAAAACTAGGGATGCCAAGCCCATGATGACACTCTTCAGGTCACTTGTTCTATCTAGGCTTGAATATTGCTACATACTAACAGCACCTTTCAAGGCAGGTGAAATTGATTACATAGAAAAAATGTAGAGAGAACATTCACGGCACGCATAACGGAGATAAAACACCTCAATTACTGGGAGCGCTTGAAGTTCCTGAACCTGTATTCCCTGGAACGCAGATACATGATTATATACAGCTGGAAAATCCTAGAGGGACTAGTACCGAACTTGCACACGAAAATCACTCACAACGAAAGCAAAACACTTGGCAGATGATGCAACATTCCCCCAATGAAAAGCAGGGGTGTCACTAGCACGTTAAGAGACAATACAATAAGTGTCAGGGGCCTGAGACTGTTCAACTGCCTCCTAGCATACATAAGGTGGATTACCAATAGATCCCTGGCAGTCTTCAAGCTGGCACTGGACAAGCAAATAAAGTCGATACCTGATCAGCCGGGCTGTGGCTCGTACGTTGGATTGCATGCAGCCAGCAGTAACTGCCTGGTTGATCAGGCTCTGATCCACCAGGAGGCCTGGTCACAGACCGGGCCGCGGGGACGTTGACTCCCGGAACTCTCTCCAGGTAAACTCCAGGTAAACTCTCTGGCAGTAGTGAAGCTCTGTCATACACTCCCTGGGAGCAGCTAATCTCTGTTATACACTCACTGGCAGCATTGAAGTTGTGTCATACAGTCCTTGGCAGCAGTGAAGGTCTGTCATACACTCCCTGGCAACAATGAAGCTCTGCGATACACTGCCTGACAGCAGTGAAGCTCTGTCATACACTCCCTGACAGCAAGGAAGCTCTGTCATACACTCCCTGGCAACATTGAAGCTTTGTCATGCATTCCATTGTAACAATGAACCTCTGTCATACACTGCATCAAAACACTGAAGCTTTGTTAATCACTCCATGGTACCTGGAGTTTACCTGGAGAGAGTTCCGGGGGTCAACGCCCCCGCGGCCCGGTCTGAGACCAGGCCTACTGGTGGATCAGAGCCTGATCAACCAGGCTGTTGCTGCTGGCTGCACGCAAACCAACATACGAGCCACAGCCCGGCTGATCCGGAACTGACTTTAGGTGCTTGTCCAGTGCCAGCTTGAAGACTGCCAGGGGTCTGTTGGTAATCCCCCTTATGTGTGCTGGGAGGCAGTTGAACAGTCTCGGGCCCCTGACACTTATTGTATGGTCTCTTAACGTGCTAGTGACACCCCTGCTTTTCATTGGGGGGATGGTGCATCGTGTGCCAAGTCTTTTCTTTGGTAATGAGTGATTTTTTGTGCCCGTTCGGTACAAATCCCTCTAGGTTTTTCCCGTTTTATATAATCATGTATCCTTTCCCCCCGCGTTCCAGGAATACAGGTTTAAAGGGAAACCCCAAGGGGCTCCCAAAAATTTAGCAGTGAATCTTTGTCATACACTCCCCGGCGCATTTAAGGGTCCCTTTATACCCTCCCTGGCAACAATAAAACTCTTTCCAAAACACTCCCCTTTCAGCAATGAAGCTCCCGACAACACTCCCTGGGAGCAAAAATCTTTTGCATCACTCCCCTGGCAGCAGGAAACCCCTGTCATTAAAAATACAATGAAGCTCTGCCATACCCCTCCCGACGGGAGTCAACCTCTGTCCCTATACTCCATGGCAAAAAAAAAAGCCGTTATACACTCCCGGCAAGCCAAAGAAGCTCCCGTCATGCACTCCCGGGAGGGAAATGAAGCTCTGTCAACACTCCCTGGGGAAAAGTGATGCCTCATAAAAACCCCGGCAACATTTAAAACTTTTTTCATTAAAAAATTTCTTTTTATCAACGAAACCCTTGTCATGAAATTCCCCTCAACAAAGATTCCCTTCATACACTCCCGGGAGCAGTGAACCTTTTAAAAACTCCCCGGCAGCAAAGAAGCTCGGTCATAAAAAATTTTCCGGGAAAAAAAATGAACCTCTGTCGTACACCTCCTTTGGGAACCCCGAAGCTCCGCCCCTACACCCCCGGCAGCCCGCTAATCCCTGTTAAGGGCAAATCATGGCAGCACTTAAGTTGGGTCACACATTTCCCTTGGCAAACAAAAGGCCCCGTCATACACTCCCCCGGCAAAAGAAAGCTTCGTCAAAACCCCTCCCCTGGCCGCAGTGAAGCTCTGTCAAAAAACTCCCTGGCAACAGTGAATTTTGTCACAAAATCCTTGGCAGCAGGGGGGAAATCTTCCCCTACAAAAACCTGACAGCCGTGGAAACTCTGCATAAAACCCCCCCTGGCAACAATGAAACTCTGTCCCTATCTTTCCCGGGAAGACTGTAGCCCTTTCATTAAACCTATTGCAACATTTTGGGAAGGTTTTTCATACAATTTTCCCTTTTTAAAAAAATGAACCTTTTGTCAAAAAACCCTTTAAAACATTGAAGGGTCTCTTATACACTCCCCGGCAGCAGGGGAAACTTTTTCATACACCCCCCGACAGCAGTTAAGCCTTTTGCAAAACTTCCCTGGCAGCAATAAAACCTGTCATACACTCCTTTCAGCAATGGGGCTCAGACATACACTCCCCTGGGAGCAGAAATCTTGGTCATGCCTCCCTGGGGGCAGTGAAGCTCTGTCAAAAACACTCCCCGGGCAACAAAAAGCTCTCCCATACACCCCTGACGGCAGCCCAAACCTTTTTAAAACACTAAAAGGCAACAATGAAGCTCTCTTAAAAAACTCCCAGGCTGAAGTGAAGCTTTGTCCCTACACCCCATTTGGGAGCAGTGAAGCCTGTCATAAACTCCCCAGGAAACATTCAAGCTTTGTTATTTTTTTCCGTTTTAAACAATGAAACCCCTGGGGGGCATGCACTCCTCCAAAAATGAAATTTTCCCGTCATGCAAATCCCCGGGGGGCAGTGAAGCCCCCGTCATTCCCCTTCCCCCGGGGAAAAGTGATGCTCTGTCCCTAAAACCCAAAGGCAACATTCAAACTTGTCATACAAATTTTGTGGGAAACCCAAGAAACTCGTCATGAAAAACCCCCTTTTTAACAATGAATCTCCTCCTACAAATCCCTGGGTAAAAATAAAGCTCCCTCAAACACTTTGAGGAAACAATGAAGCTCTTCCATACACTCCCAGGCAACATTGAAAACCGGGCCCTAAACTCCTTTGCAGCAATGGGAAACTCCGATATGCACTTTTTCCCCGGCAAAAATATAGCTCTTCAAAACACTACTTGGCTGGAAAGAAAACTCTGGGCTTGCCATTCCTGGCAACAATGGGAAAACTGGGCCAAAAAATCCTATTTCCCCCAAAAAAGTGAACCTTTGCCATACACTCGCTGGGACCCCTCGCTCTTTTCATAAAACACCCCCGCAAAAAATAAACTCTGCCATACAACCCTTTGGGGGCAAAAGAAGCTCTGGTTTTTCGCTCCCCGGCATAATGAATCTGTCTCATACAGTAAACAGACAACTATTTAAAACTGTCATACACTCCATGGGAAAAAATGAAGTCTGTCCATACAAAATTTCCCCCGGGCAATGAGAAAAAGATATACTCTTCCTCGCAAAAATGGAGCTTTTCTCATACCACTCCCGGGGAGCAATGAAGATATGTCCAAAAAACTCCCTGGGACAATGAAGCTCCGGGTTTTTCACTTTCAAAAAGGAAAAATATGAAGCCCCTGTCGCCCATTCCCATCAACCCATGAAGCTCTGTCCAAAAAACTCCCGGGGAACAATGAAGGGAGGGATACACTCCAAAAGGGTGCAGTGAACCTTTTAAACACTCCCCGGGAGCAGTGAAGCTCTGCATGGGCCCCCATGAAGGGGGTGAAGGGTCTGTCCTAAACCCCCCCGGCACTTGAGCTTTTCATGAATTTTTTTTTTAACAATGAGGCCCTTTCAAAACAATCCAACTCAACAATGAAACCTGTCCTTTCACTTTCCCCGGCAGCAGTAAAGCTCTGTTTATACACTCCCGGCAGCAGGAAGCTCTGTCATAACACTCCCTGGTACAGGAACTCTGTCAAAACTCCTTGGGGGAACAGTGGGAAACTCTCTGAACTCCCCGGCAGCAATGAAGCTCGGTCATACACCCTTGGGAACAATGAACCCCCCTGTCGTACCCTCCTTGCACCCTTAAGCTCTCTCAATTTCCCTCCGGCCCTTATTGGGAAACTCCGCATAAAACTCCCTGGGACAGCTAAACTCTGTTATTTACTTTCCCCGCAGCAGTTAAGTTGTGTCATACAGAGCTTGGCAGCAGTGAAGGTTTTTTCAAAACAAATAACTGGCAGCATGAAGCTCAGACATACACTCCCTGGCAGCAGAAAGCTTCGTAATGGGGGACTCCTTGGCAAGAGTAAAGCTCTGTCATACATCCCCGGCAGCAATGAAGGTCTGTCATATACTCCCCGGCTGCATGGAAAACTCTGTTATTCACTCCCCGGGACAAGGAAACCTGTCATACACTCCCTGGGAGCAAGGAAACTCTGTCATACACTCCCTGGCAGGCCCGGAAACACGTCATTAAATTCCCTGGCAACATTGAAACTTCGTCAAAACATTTCCCTTTTAACAATGAAACCCCTGTTTATTTCCTCCCCCAAAAAATTGAAACCTCTTAAACACTCCCCTGGCAGCAGTGAATCTTTGTCATCCCCTCCCTGGCACATTTAAGTTCAGCAATTTTTTTCCCTGGGGAAAAATAAAAAAATTGCCAAACACTCTTTTGAGCATGAAGCTCGGGCATGCACTCCCTGGCTTCCCGAAAGCTTTGTCCCGGGACTGCCTGAAAAGCATCCCAAACTCTGTCATAAAATTCCCCTGGCAACAATGAAGCTCTGTTCATACACCCCCTGTCCGGGATGAAGATCTGTCAAACGCCCCCTCTTTTTAAAATAAGCTCTCTCGTACCCTATCCCGGCAACATTGAAGGGCTGTCATACACTCCCCTTTCAAAAAATACGCTCTGTCTTACATTGTCTGGCACAGTGAAGCTTTGTCATACGTCCCTTTGGGAAAGGGGGTAAACTCGGGTTAGTCCCGACAGCAAGAAACTCGACAACACTCCCCCGGCAACAGGAAGCCCGTTTTTAAAACTCCTTGGGAAACAGTGACGCTCTGTCCCGAACCCTGGCAACAGTGGAAAAATCTGTAATACACCCCCTTGCCCGCAATAAAGCCTGTCATACCTCACTGGCAAACAGTAAAGCTCTCAAAACACTCCCGGCAGCAGTGAAACTCTTTCATAAACCCTTTTCCCCCGGGAGCCGTGAAACCTGTTTAAACTCCCGACAACAACAATGGGTGTCCAAAAACACTCACTGGCAGCAAGGAAAATCTGCATAAACTCCCTTTTCAGCATAAAGTCCGGGCATACACTCCCTGGGCGCAAAGGGAAGCCCTTTTTCCCTACACCCCCCTGGCAGCATAAAACTCTCCTCATGAATTCCCTGGCAAAAAATGAAGCACCCGTCCCTTCACCCCTGGGAAAAATGAACCCCTGTTCCCTACACTCCCTTTTAGGCAGGGGAAATTTCTCCCAAAAACTCCCCCGGCAACCCAAAGAATTTTTTTTCCCTACACTCCCTGGCAACACTGAAGCTTTTGTTTGTACACTCCCCGGCACAGTGAATTTCTTTTATACACTCCTTCAACAATGGGAAAGGGCTGTCAAACACAACCCTTTTCATCAGCAAGAACCTCATTTCACTCCAAGCAACAATTTAAAAAAAGGGCATAAAACTCCCTGGCAGCAGTGAAGGGTTTTTTTCCCTACACTCCCTGGCAACAAAAAATCGCTGTCATAAAAACTCCCTGGCGACAATTAAAACACTGTCCCCACAAATCCATGGCAACAACGAAGCCCCCTGTAATTCCCCCCTTTGGGAGTAAAAAACTCTGTCATTCACTTTTCTGGCAGCAGCAAAGCCGTTATATACACCCGGCGCATTTAAAACTCTTTTCATAAAACTCCCGGCAGCTTGGGAAACAAATTTACGAACTTCCTGGCAGCAGCGAAGCTCTCTCATAAACCCCCTGGCCAAAAAAAGCCCTGTCTACATCCCGACAAAGATGAAGCATTTTTGCCTTTCCTGACAGCAGTAAAACTCTGTCATAAATTCCCCGCCAAAAATGAATCCTTTTCAAGCAATCCATTGGGGATCAATTAAAACTCCGTCATCCCCTCCATGGGGGAGCAAATGAAGCTCATCATAAACCCCTTTCCCTTGGGAGCAGTGAAGCTCTGGTTTTTGCACTTTCCGGCAACAGTGAAGCCTGTCCCTACACTCTCGGGGAGTAAGAAGCTCTGTCATACTCCCCCTGAAAGGCACCAAAGCTCTGTTTTAAAATTTTTCCCTGGCATTAGAGAAGCTCTGTAATACACCCCCTGGCACATTGAAGATCTGTCAATCGCCCCTTTTTATCAAGGGAACTCCCTTTCCCTAAATCCCCTAGCAACATTGAAAAAGGAAAAAATATCAAACACTCCCCCTTTCAACAATGAACTCTGTCCCTACACACCCTGGCAGCAGTGGAGATTTTTCATAAAACTCCCTGACAACTTTTAGATCGGGTTTTAAAACCCCCCTGGAAACAATTAACTCTGTCATACACTCCCTGGCAATAATGAAAACTCTGTCCCTTTAATCAAAAGGCAAACATTGAACCCATAAAACCCATTCTGGCCCGCAATAAAGCTCTGTCTACACTTTTCCCCACCAGTAGTGAAGCACGACCCCCCACACCTGGCAGCAGCGAGCTCTGTTAACACTCTGGCAAGCACGAAGCTGTCATGCATTTCCCCCACACATGAAGGGCGTCAATTTCACTCACTGCACAGTGAAGCCTATCCCTTTCAATCTCTTTTTGGGGGCACTGAACTTTGTCAACACTCCCCTTTCAGTAATAAAGCCCCAACATAAGTAGTAAAAATTCATGTCGATCTAGGGAAAACCCGCCGGATTCCAGGGTAAAGAAACCAAAAAGGAAAAGAATGTGGGGGGGTTGGGGGGGGCAGCATAAACCCCAAAGGGGTGTCCCGGGGCAGTTTAAATGTTTTAAAAATCTCCCCCAAGGGGGAAAAAGAGGGTTAAACCTGTGCATTACAAAACAGAAAAAGGTAAAATAATGATCCCGTTTTTGACTCCCCAAACTCTATCAGGGTTTTATAGATGGGGAAAAGGGAGTACAAAGGAATTTAGGACGGGGACAAGCTTGCCCTCTTTCCCAGGGAGTTTCCCCCCCCCCCACTGACGCAAGGGGCTTACTTCTTCCCCCAAAACCGAAAAGGTTTAAAGGGAAAAAGGGAAAGGAAAAAGCTTACCCGAACGTCAAGGACTTAATAACTGGGTTTGGGGGCAACACGCAAACCCCCCAAAAGGGGGTAGAGAATTTTTTTTCCCTGATGGGGGGCTAGTCCCAAAAGGGTTTAGGTGGCTGGGTACACTTAATAATTGGGGGGGTTCCCCTGAGGGGGTGTTGCAGCCAGCCCCGCTGGTCTAGTTTTACTGGGTTCTTTCGGGGGGCAACGGCGTGATTAACTTGGGTGCGCTCTCCAGGTCCCTCGGGGGGCATCCGTGTGAAAAAAAGGGTTTAAAAACCTAATTTTTTCAAAGGTGAAAACAAAAGTCTCACTAGAAAAAAAATTTTTTAGTTTTTTCAATTTCATTGTTTTAAAATTCCCCCTCTCCCCCCAGAACACTAACCTTTTTAAGACATGAAACTACGAAACAGTGGCGGGAAAATCAACCCCTCTCCGCGATGCTTTACCCTGGGGAAAAAATCTTTACGGTGTTTTCTCTTCCCCGCCAAAGATTGCAACTGTCCCCTCATCTCTATTCCCCTTCTTTTGTACTCCCCTTCACAGTACTGCTTTAGCTCCCTCCCTCTTCCCCACTTTGTCATCTGTTTTTTGCTTTAAAAAAATTTTTAAAATTTTTTCCCGGCATCCCGGATGACCCAAAAGGGTACAGAGTGAAAAGGCATCTAAGTAAAAGCGCTTTTTCCCCCCCAAAAAAAACTAAGACCTTTTCCTAGGGGGAAAGGGGGGTCATCTGACCTTTTAAATTTCAATTTGACCCAAAATTTTGGGAAAGGGAAAGTTTTTTGAGCCAACTTCCAGCACAAATTCGGGAAATTATTTTGAGTTTTAAAAATTGTTTTTTCATACTGAGTGAACTCCTTTTTGCAGCGAAGCGTTTTCTTTTTCGCTAAACAAAGGGTGCTATACCAAATTTGGTTTTAAAGCAGACTTTTTTCTGAAAAAAGGCGGCCCCCCCCTCACTTTTAAAAAAAGCCAAGATCCCTTTCCTTTAGTCATTGTAGAGAAAGGAAGATAGGGGGAAATTAGTGTGTCTATCCATTTCCTCAATGGTTCCTTTCCCGAATTTTATCAGTAAGGTTTTTTTATGCCCTCAAACAGGCGATGACACTAAACGGTACTGAATAGATTAGTTTTAAATTTTGGGCAAGGTATGGGGGTTTTCCCCAAAAATCAATACCAAAAAAAGGGACAGCTTAAAAAGGGCGAGTTCTAGTACTTTTAAGGGCCCATGTAAAAATTTGGGGTAATAAGTTTTTTTGGCTGGCCCCTCCCCGTCGTAACCAAAACTTTGTTTTTTTTTTAAAGCTTTATGGGTTTTTTAAATAGTGGTTACTCATTCCCCCCTCGCAAAAATGCTCCTGCTGTGTTTTTGACTTCGTTTTTGGGTTTGGGATAATTTTTTTAAAAGGGTTAAACAATGTCTTGCCAATACAAAAATTGGTCAACAATTTAATAATTCCCCTGACAGTCTTTAAATAGTGTTTAAATATTACGTTGCCTCACGTTTTGTTTTAAAAAAAGCCCGCCAAAAATTTTCCTTGTGAGAATTCATAAATGCTTTTGAAATTTTCTCAATTTGAGAACCCATCTCCAAAAAAAAACCCCAATAAAAGGGAAAGATAAGGTTTGTTTTTGTTTTGGGGGGGATTTGGGCCCCCCTTTTGATTCCCTCATGGGGGGTTAAAATCTTTCATTGTGGGGGAAGTGCGTTACCCCTGTTGAGGGTTTGTTTTTCCCCGTACTTTTGGAGAAACATTTGGGGATAATTTAGCAAGCCGAAATTAAATTTCCTAGGGTTTGTGACGTTATTTTCGTTTTTTACTTGTATCCCGGGCCCTCAGAAGCCATACTGAGAATTTAGGAGATTTGTAAGGTAGGGGGGGGTGGTTTTTTTGAAGGGACGACACGGCGTTCCTTGTAGTTTATTTTTGTGAAGGGTTACAAGACGTCAGGGGTTGGTTAGGTAGGCTGGTACAGAGGGTGGGAGGGAGCGGGGTGGCGGTTCTGCGTGCTTTAAGTCTTGACATGGGTGGTTTAGAAGAGGAAGTCATAAGAGCTTTAGATTACATCATGGTGGATTATATCTACATATCATGGGTGATGAGGGGGAAAGGGGTTAGTGAGGTGCGAAGGCACGTTCTTGCGATAACGTTTTATCATATGATGTGTCGTAACCGGGAGTTGTACTGGAAGAGGTGGGATCAGGTATTTTCGGAAGGATATGGGAGGCTAACGTTAGAAATTCTCGTGACTCTGTGAATGAATATGAATGTACGAAGGGTAAGGTTCTTTTTATTTATGGGATTTAAATTGGTTGAGTGTAAGTCAGTGGGCAATAGCGGGCTCGTCTCCTGGGGGGGAAGAGAGTGTGGTGAATGTTGGTAAGGATTGTGTTTCCTGGTTGTCATGGATGTGTGGTTGTGGAGCTTCGAGAGCTCCATTCAATTCAATTCAATTCAAAGTTTATTCTCTATAAGGATTACAATGCTGAGTTTACAGAAATTTGGTTATTGTTTGGTTTACATGTAGTAAAATTGTGATTACAGAGTGTACCACTAGAACGCTTAGCATGGCTAGGCATTTCGGGCATACTTAGTTTTATTCTTAATTGTAAAATATTACAAATTATGAGGTAAGTTGGTATTATGGCTAAGTGACTAAATACTAGTTTGTGAGTTTAGCAATGTGAAAGCTTTTGTTTTGGCACAGTATATAGTTTCAGTATTGGAGTATCACAGGATTCATTATTTTAAGACTGAGATTAATATTTCTGTTTATGGTCAAATGAGTGAGCGAGTGTAAGTGTGAACCACCAGGTGGTATTCGTGTAGTTAGTTGACGGGGTGTATCAGGGAGATAAGATGTTTTCTAATGGTAGTTTTGAAGGTGATGAATGTGTCTGCAGTTCTAGAGTTCTCAGGTAGGGTATTCCAGATTTTAGGGCCTTTGACATACATTGAATTTTTGTAAAGGTTTAGTCGGACACGGGGAATGTCGTAGAGATGTTTGTGTCTGGTGTTATGCCTGTGGGTTCTGTCACAACTATCAAGAAAGCATTTTAGGTCAAGGTTGATATTAGAGTTTAAGGCCCTGTAGATATAGATTGCACAGTAGTAAGTGTGGATGTACTGAACTGGGAGTAAGTTTAGATCTTTGAAGAGTGGGGGGTGTGCTGCCAGGGATGGGATTTAGTGATTATTCTTACTGCAGCTTTTTGTTGGGTTATTATTGGCTTTAGGTGTGTTGCTGCAGTTGATCCCCAAGCACAAATAGCATAGGTGAGGTATGGATAAATAAGTGAGTGGTATAGTGTGAGAAGGGCATTTTGCGGCACGTAGTATCGTATCTTGGAGAGGATCCCAACCGTTTTGGATACTTTTTTGGCTATATGCTGGATATGGGTACTGAAATTCAGGTTGTTGTCAAGGTATAAGCCTAGGAATTTTCCCCCATTATTTCTGGTAATTAGAGTGTTGTCAATCTTAATGTTAATTTGTGCATCTCCTGCTCTGCTACCAAACATAATATAGTAAGTTTTGTCAGTGTTAAGCATAAGTTTATTGGCTGTCATCCAAGTCGATATTTTAATCAGCTCCTCATTCACAATGGTGTTGAGGGTGGCAAGATTAGGGTGAGAGATGACATAAGTCGTGTCATCAGCAAGGAGAATGGGTTTCAGGTGTTGGGATACGTTTGGAAGGTCATTGATGTATATGAGGAAGAGCAGGGGACCAAGGACGCTTCCCTGCGGAACTCCAGTATCAAGTGGCTGTGTTGCTGATGCTGTGTCTTTAATGGTGACGTACTGATACCTATTAGTAATGTACGATTTGAAATAAGCAAGCGCATGGCCTCTTATACCATAGTGGTCAAGTTTGTGGAGTAGGATTTCGTGGTTTACTGTGTCAAAAGCTTTTCTTAGGTCAATAAAAATTCCTAGTGGATATTCCTTATTTTCCAATGCTGTGTAAAGCAGATCTAGCATTTTTATGATTGCATCATTAGTGCTTTTATTTTTCCTGAATCCAAACTGGCAGGGGTTGAGTATGTTTTGAGCCGTTATAAATGAATACAGTCTCTTGTGCACGAGTTTCTCAAAGATTTTGGATAGCAATGGTAAGTTAGATATTGGCCTATAGTTGTTTAAGTCTGTAAGGTCACCACCTTCATGTATTGGTGTAACCCTTGCCATCTTGAGTAGTTTCGGGAAGGTGCTAGTCTCTATTGACTTGTTAAAAAGTAATGAAATAGCATGCGAAAGGACATGGGCCGCTCGCTTGTACAGTAATGGTGGGACATGAGACAGATTCTCCGAGTTATTTTTAAGTGACTTTATGATCTCAATGACTTCCGTGGGCTCAGTTGGTGCAAGATAGAAGGAATTAGGGAAATTTCCATCTAGGTAGTCCCCGGCATGGGCATTGGTATGTGGGATTTTACTGGAGAGATTAGATCCTATGTTTGAGAAGAAGTCGTTTATCTTGTTAGCTGTGTCAGTGGGATGTAGTGGTGTTTCATTAGGTTTAGTTAGGACAATATTCTTGGTTTTTCTCAGTTTGTGGGTCCCTAGAATCTGAGAGAGTGTTTTCCAGGTCTTTTTTATATCTCCTCTAGTGTCTGTGAATCTACTGGAGTAGTATAGTTGTTTGGCTTTTTTTATTACTTTGGTGAGAGCTGATGAATAGTGTTTAAGAGTATCTTTGTGTATTAAGCCCTGTCTATATTGCTTTTCATATTGGTGTTTCTTGTCAATGGATTTTAGAATGGTGCTGGTTAGCCATAAGCAACCAAGCCGTTTGTTTGTGATCTGTTTTGTTTTTACCTGGAGTTTACCTGGAGAGAGTTTCGGGGGTCAACGCCCCCGCGGCCCGGTCTGTGACCAAGCCTCCTGGTGGATCAGCGCCTGATCAACCAGGCTGTTGCTGCTGGCTGCACGCAAACCAACGTACGAGCCACAGCCCGGCTGATCAGGAACTGACTTTAGGTGCTTGTCCAGTGCCAGCTTGAAGACTGCCAGGGGTCTGTTGGTAATCCCCCTTATGTGTGCTGGGAGGCAGTTGAACAGTCTCGGGCCCCTGACACTTATTGTATGGTCTCTTAACGTGCTAGTGACACCCCTGCTTTTCATTGGGGGGGATGGTGCATCGTCTGCCAAGTCTTCTGCTTTCGTAGTGAGTGATTTTCGTGTGAAAGTTCGGTAATAGTTCCTCTAGGATTTTCCAGGTGTATATAATCATGTATCTCTCCCTCCTGCGTTCCAGGGAATACAGGTTTAGAAACCTCAAGCGCTCCCAGTAATTGAGGTGTTTTATCTCCGTTATGCGCGCCATGAAAGTTCTCTGTACATTTTCTAGGTCGGCAATTTCACCTGCCTTGAAAGGTGCTGTTAGAGTGCAGCAATATTCCAGCCTAGATAGAACAAGTGACCTGAAGAGTGTCATCATGGGCTTGGCCTCCCTAGTTTTGAAGGTTCTCATTATCCATCCTGTAATTTTTCTAGCAGATGCGATTGATACAATGTTATGGTCCTTGAAGGTGAGATCCTCCGACATAATCACTCCCAGGTCTTTGACGTTGGTGTTTCGCTCTATTTTGTGGCCAGAATTTGTTTTGTACTCTGATGAAGATTTAATTTCCTCATGTTTACCATATCTGAGTAATTGAAATTTCTCATCGTTGAACTTCATATTGTTTTCTGCAGCCCACTGAAAGATTTGGTTGATGTCCGCCTGGAGCCTTGCAGTGTCTGCAATGGAAGACACTGTCATGCAGATTCGGGTGTCATCTGCAAAGGAAGACACGGTGCTGTGGCTGACATCCTTGTCTATGACGGATATGAGGATGAGGAACAAGATGGGAGCTATTACTGTGCCTTGTGGAACAGAGCTTTTCACCGTAGCTGCCTCGGACTTTACTCTGTTGACGACTACTCTCTGTGTTCTGTTAGTGAGGAAATTATAGATCCATCGACCGACTTTTCCTGTTATTCCTTTAGCACGCATTTTGTGCGCTATTACGCCATGGTCACACTTGTCGAAGGCTTTTGCAAAGTCGGGATATATTACATCTGCATTCTTTTTGTCTTCTAGTGCATTTAGGACCTTGTCGTAGTGATCCAATAGTTGAGACAGACAGGAGCGACCTGTTCTAAACCCATGTTGCCCCGGGTTGTGTAACTGATGGGTTTCTAGATGGGTGGTGATCTTGCTTCTTAGGACCCTTTCAAAGAGTTTTATGATATGGGATGTTAGTGCTATTGGTCTGTAGTTCTTTGCTGTTGCTTTACTGCCCCCTTTGTGGAGTGGGGCTATATCTGTTGTTTTTAGTAACTGAGGGACGACCCCCGTGTCCATGCTCCCTCTCCATTCTTGCAGTTCTTGATGAACACAGAGTTCCATGAGTCTGGCCCTGGGGCAGAGTGCATGGGCATGTCATTTATCGCCTGTTCGAAGTCATTTGGCGTCAGGATAACATCGGATAGGCTTGTGTTAATCAAATTTTGTGGCTCTCTCATAAAAAATTCATTTTGATCTTCGACTCTCAGTCTGGTTAGCGGCTTGCTAAAAACTGAGTCATATTGGGATTTGAGTAGCTCACTCATTTCCTTGCTGTCATCTGTGTAGGACCCATCTTGTTTAAGTAGGGGCCCAATACTGGACGTTGTTCTCGATTTTGATTTGGCATAGGAGAAGAAATACTTTGGGTTTCTTTCGATTTCATTTATGGCTTTTAGTTCTTCCCGCGATTCCTGACTCCTAAAGGATTCTTTTAGCTTAAGTTCGATGCTTGCTATTTCTCTGACCAGTGTCCTCCCTACGCATTTCAGATATATTGACCTCTTTTAGCCGCTCTGTTATTCTTTTCCGTCGCCTGTAAAGGAGCGCCTGTCTCTTTCTATTTTACATCTACTCCTCCCTTTTCTTAGAGGAATAAGCCTTGTGCATACATCGAGTGCCACCGAGTTAATCTGTTCTAGGCATAAGTTGGGGTCTGTGTTGCTTAGTATAACTTCCCAGCTTATATCGGTTAGGACTTGGTTTACTTGGTCCCACTTTATGTTTTTGTTATTGAAGTTGAATTTGGTGAATGCTCCCTCGTGACTAGTCTCATTTTGTCGGTCTGGGGCTCCACGCATACATGTCTGAACCTCAATTATGTTGTGATCTGAGTATATTGTTTTTGATATGGTGACATTTCTTATCAGATCATCATTGTTAGAGAAGATGAGGTCTAGTGTATTCTCCAGTCTAGTAGGCTCTATTATTTGCTGGTTTAAATTGAATTTTGTGCAGAGATTTAAAAGCTCGTGTGAGTGTGAGTTTTCACCCAGAGCTGCCTCCTGGTGTTATTACTGCAACAGTATTATTTGCTATATTCCTCCATTTTAGGTGCCTTAAGTTGAAATCCCCCAGGAGCAAGATGTTGGGTGCAGTAGCTGGAAAATTTTCCAGACAGTGGTCAATTTTTAACAGCTGTTCCTGGAATTGCTGGGATGTTGCATCCGGAGGCTTGTAGACTACCACAATGACTAGGTTTCGGTTCTCGACCTTTACTGCTAAAACTTCCACTACATCATTTGAGGCATCAAGCAGTTCTGTGCAAACAAGTGACTCTGCAATGTACAGGCCAACCCCCCCCTTTTGCCTGTTCACTCTGTCACATCTGTATAGGTTGTAACCTGGGATCTATATTTCGTTGTCCAAGTGATCCTTTATGTGGGTCTCAGTGAAAGCCGCGAACATTGCCTTTGCCTCTGCAAGCATTCCACGGATGAAAGGTATTTTGTTGTTTGTTGCTGGCTTTAGACCCTGTATATTTGCAAAGAAGAATGTTATCGGACTGGTGGTATTGTTGGTACTGGGGGTGGGATTTTTTTTCCTGCATTAGTATCTGTATCTGTTGGTTTGGAGTGGAGGCCATCGACTGTGGTTCCACTCCAGGAATGACTGGTTTTTGGGGTACGATTTCTGTCATTTCCTGCCAGTTTTTTTCCTTCCTGGCACTAAAAAACCTCTCCCTCTTGAGTGGCTGTGGCTACCCAGGTTTTCCCATGGCCTGGATGTTTTGTATCTTTTTGTCCCCTTTAGATGGTATGCCTGGCAATTTAAGTTATAGCACAGTCTTTCCCGTACTGAAGAGGTACACATTTCAGGGTGAAAAAGCTTACAGGAAGGGGGTTTGCATTTTCCTGTTGTCATATGGGCATGGCATTTTCTAGGGTGGTCATAGTTGCATGTCCCATCTGTTTTTCCAGATTTCCCATGCCAGCAGATACCAAGTGCATAGTATGTGCACAGGCTTGGTTTCCGCTTGCCTTGGGTTTCTGTGACTGTATTCCCTGTTGGTGCATGTTTCCCTGTCTTACTTCTATCCTCCCTAGCACCAACAATGGAGCTCCCACCAGTTGTTTTTGGTAATTTAATCCTCACTATTGCTATTGGAGTCCTCTTGTTTGCTATTTCCTGCGGTATTTCTAGTTTGCAATATTGGTTTTATCTTATCTTTGACTACACTTGTTTCCCTACTATGGCTCCTGTCCCCTATGAGGTCATTTATATGTATTCTTTCCTGCGTATAATTCCCGACTACCTGGACAAAATCTCCAGCTTCACCATTACTGTCTCCCAGGACAGTATCTCCAGCTTCACCATTTCTGTCTCCCAGGACAGCACCTCCAGCTTCACCATTACTGTCTCCCAGGACAGCACTATCAGCCCCACATTTACTGACTACCAGGACATCACCTCCAGCCTTACAGTTTCTGACTACATGGCCAGTATCAAGGGCATTACCATTCAGCCCAGACTTTTTATGTTCCCATCTGTTGTAGAAAGCTTCCAGGTTTTCTATGAAAGCAGCTTTGATGTTGTCCTCTTTTAATACCCTTGTGATTTTAGTCCACAGATTTTCCTCATTTGGGCATACCCAAAAACACTTCTCTGTTTTAATACTGCTTGTAGCTAGTTCTTGAATATCTGCACAAGGAGCGTGACACCAATTTCCACAAAAATGACAATTTATCCATGTGGAAGCCCGTTTGTTTGACTGACCACAGACTACACACAGTTTCATAATGATTTGAATGGTTGATTTACTGCAATTCTACTAGCAACCTCTTGAATATTCTATTAATAACCTTAAATGAAGCTCTAGCTATTTGTATTTCTGTTTCTAACTGTTTTTGTATATTGGACAGCTTACCGTCACGTTCCTGATTTTTAATGTTTGTGTTTATAACGGCTCCTACAACCCCATCCGTTTACAGTCTGCTTTATTGTCCAACGAAACCGTTTGAAACCAGTCCCGGGTTCGGACCAGTCAAGGGTTCGGACCAGTCAAGGGTTCGGACTAGTCGATCTGATCTGATCAGTGGGTCACTTATTTAAAACATACTGATCGGTGATTTGAGCTAACACATGAAGGATCTACTGGAAATTATCTACCCGAGTAATATGTGATTTGACTGATACAAAAGTATAACTTGCGTGTTGAAGAGCCGGTGATATCTGGCAGCTCCTACAGTGATGAACGGTCGACCTCAACCCTTGTTTATCAATCGCTGTATCTAGCTTTTCTATTTTTTTTTTTCCGTCTCCACCACAATAAATGCTATATTATCACTATAGTTGACTGGTGCAAATTTTGGAGGAAGGACGCTTTTTCTGTAGTAATAATTGCTTCTCGTTGTGTATATTGCGACCGCTGGTAACTACAGGTTATATGAAATTCACAGTAACGTCTGGTATTTCAAGAAAAAGAAACTAATGAAAGTCACTCCACTCCACTAAGTACCACTATAATACTGGTTAGTTGCTACTACAACACTGTATTCTGCTAATCACTGGTATCACTAGATTATATGCGAGTACACTAGCAGGCCAGGAAGATTATTAAAACAGCTGACCTGTGGTAAGTTTCAGGCGACGTCTGGCACCTGCCTCTATAGGCTTATCACTTCATTTACAAATTCACCTGTTTTCAAATGACACTTTAGCCTTTATCATCAATATACTAGGAAGCCACTGTAGTATACACTATACACTATGTATACTCAATGTTATCAGTGAGACTTTCTTTCCTCTGACACGAAAAGTTCAATTATTATTACTTTTTTTTTCACACGGGACACAGGCCTATGATTCCCCTCTTGCAGTAAACTCTGCTAGGTAGTGCACACTAATTCTCCTTTTTTTGACTCAGTATATAGTGTTTTCCGCCCAAGATTGGTTCCAGGCGCTAGAGGGATGTATCGTATAGGATTGATGACACAAATTAAAGTTCTAGCACGTAAGAGCGACCGTGAAAACACGAGATAACCCGGAGCACAACGAAAGATGTCTGTCCAGTCATCAATACCATTGGCCTTGGAGAATTCTGTAGGCCAATCAACAGTCTCTAGGTCAGCTGTGAATTTCCTTACTGGGGCCTCGTCATGGAGTCTAAATGAGACTTTGTTGTATTCAAGTGGTGGTTTACTAATGTTTGTCAGGAGGAAGGTAGGGTAGTGGTCTGTAGTGCTATCTGTGATTATCCCTGATTTAAGGGGGGCTAGTATATTGGTCCATATGTGGTCTATTATGGTTGCACTTGTCTCAGTGAGCCTGGTTGGTTTAGTTATTGTTGGTATGAGAAGTGTGTTGTTCATATTGTTGATGAAATCAGTTACAGGCTGATCATCTAGTAAGCCAAGGTTGATGCTGAAGTCTCCAGCTAAGAGAAGGTGGTGCTTATTCATTTGTCTGTTTGTTATTAGTGACTTTAATTTCTCACTGAAATTTGGGATGCTTGTGTGAGGTATCCGGTAAATGGCACCGATTGTTATAGGCGTCTTAAGGTTTTTTACAGTAAAATTAGCAAAAATGTATTCCCCATATTCATCACTAAAGCAAGTGGTGCTAAGACAAGATAATTGGTTAGAGTAATAGATTGTAATACCACCCCCAACTTGGTTTGTTCTGCAGTTGTGAATTGCTGTGTATCCTGGTAGAGGGTAGACATCTATTGTGTCCTGCTTAAGCCAAGTCTCAGTAAGAATAATGCAGGAGAAGGGTGTCTTTAGTGATTCAAGGAGTGCTAGGAGGTCATCATAGTGTTTGCTTAAGGACCTGATGTTGTAGTTAAGTACTGATAGACTTTTAGCATTGTTTAGGATAGTGGTGGCTTGTGATGCTGTGTAATAAAGGCAGTTACTTTCCAATAGGTTTTGATTGGGTGTCAGATTATGGAGGTTTAGATCAGGGTCAACGTGATCAATCATCTTCTAGGTTTAAAATTATGGTTATTTATATCCTGAATTGTGTGTTGAGTTCTACTACTGATATCTGTAGTGGTTGGAAGTTTGGACAAGTATATAGCTAGAGTATTTTGGTCATGTAGGGTATAGTCACTACTACAAATAATGAAGTTGATGTTGTCTGTGTGTTGTGCTGGAATGAACTAAAGTACAACTAGGTATAAACTAGTAATATAAAAATACAAATTAAAAATAGAACAAGACTCTCACTTGTAATTGCACTAAGGTCTAATAATGACTTTTGTGGAGTCTATGTTTTGAGCTAGAGTGAGCTAAAGTACAATAGGTTTAATCTAATAATATAAAAGTACAAATTAAAAATAGCACTAGTCTCTCACTAGTAACTGCACTATGGTCTAATATAGTGAATTTGGTATTGACTATGTCTTGAGGTAGAATGAGCTATGGTACAACTGAATTTAATCTAATAATATAAAAATACAAATTAAAAGTAGCACCAGTCTCTCACTAGTAATTGCACTATGGTCTAATATAGTGAATTTGGTATTGACTATGTATTGAGCTAGAAAGAGCTATAGTACAACAACTTTAGTCTAATAATATAAAAATACAAATTACAAATAGCGTATGAATAGCGTAGTGAATGAAAGTGCAACCTCGAATGTTTTGTCATGTATTTGGAGGTGTTCCTGTCTTGTAATGACCCAATTCTTTAGTCATATGCTTTTAATGGTATATGTAATTGGTTATGTTTATTATCGTTTATGAGGTCATGACATATGTTAGATTTCTGTAGATTAAAATATTTTTATATACTGTTTTGTTTGTGTATATGTATGCATATAGTACATGGGCTTTCCTTTTTTTTGTGAAATCTGTTTTTTCTTTTGCATCACCCTTTAAATATTGTTTTGAGCCTTTGTTAAATGTTAGGCTATAGTACATTCCTAACATGGGAATGTTAATGTTGTTTTAAAATTGTATATGATAGGTTAGTACTCTGTTACTGGTAGTTGTTTTGAGACGTTTTGTTGTAAGCTTTTGCTTTATGTATTACCTATTCTATTCTATTCTATTCTATTTGATTTGCCGGTATGGTATCCCGGCCCGGGTCTCTTCCATTTTGGTGACCCAGCATTGGCTCCCCAGATAGGGAAGTGTCCTTTATCTTTACTTGCACCTGCGTGCCAGGTCTTCAGCAGGAAGGGGGCGTACCTCACCGGCCCTATGGCCAGATGACATACCAAACGTTAGTGTGCACTAACAGCGGCTGGTGTGCAGTGCAATGGAGGCCCAAAGCAGGCCCTCGCAGCAACTTTAGTGGGAGGGGGGGATTGATGACGTGCAATGAGTGGAAGTAAGGTTTCCAAGTCCCTGACAGCTAAGTACACTAGATGTGCTGCCTCATCCTCTCGGGCCTGCCCCACTGGGGTCATTGGGAAGTGTCTATGGTGAAGGGGCATCGTCGCCGGGCAGTCTAACAGGTAGTGCACCAAGGGCTTCATAACCATTCAGTCACAATGGGCAAAGAGCTCCTCTCATGCCCGTTCAACAATCCGCGCAGTGGTGGGATACCCTAAGCATAGGCGGTGGATATGCACCCTCAGTTCTCTGGACTGTGTCCAAATACTTGGAGGGGGCACCCTGTGGGTCGCCCTGACATACCAACAGAGGCTCCGTGAATACCCAGGGTCAGGGAATGGGTGCCTGGCCGCACTGGCAGCCCACAGCGCAATCTGGCTGAGGCTGATGGAGATTGCAGCACGTGGCTGTGCCTCGAGGGTTGCAGTCCTAGCAGCCTCATCAGCAGCATCATTGCCAGGGATACCCACCTGGCTCGGGATCAAGTTGATGGTAGCCCTGCGACCCTGGGCCATGAGAGTCCGCAGGTCACCCCGGATGGATGTGATTAAGTGTATGTTGTCCTTTGGCTCTCTGTGCATAAGCGCTTGGATCGCTGCCTTGGAATTCAAATTGGATGAGGGAAGGATGCTGAAGGTCTGCAAAGAGATCATGCTGCAGAGTTGTTTGATGGCAAAGAGTTCAGCCTGATGGATGGTGTAATGGTCAGGGAGGCGCATACCTGCTGTAAGAGTGCTGTGGAACATCCAGCAGCTCTATGGCTGCCACTGGTGTCTCTGGAGCCACGGAGTAATATGGCACACACCCTGGGTCTACACACCACAATGCTAGCCGAGGCAAGTTCGGTGCCAGAATGGTACCTGGGTGCCAATGCTCTGCTGTCTAGTAGTTTGTTCCCAGTGCACCGCAAACAGCTCTGGTGCCAAGGGGAGTTGGTGGCACCATGTAGTTCGTTTCAAGTCAGGCGCTCAGCCTCCTGCCTGGAGCAAATGTCATGGCAAGAGCTTCCATGTGGGATCTGCTACGAACACTCCATCGGCGGCCGGGATGCAGTGGAATGACCTGTCTTCTGGCAGACCGAAATTTTCATCGTTTGTCAGCCCTGGGTGTCGGAGATACTTTTGAGATCCTATTGGCTGCTACCAGTTGGATCTGTCTTCAAGAGGCTGTAGCTGACACCTCAAGGTTCAGAGCCCAGTGCACTGGCCCACCTTGGAGCCCCAGCATAGGCCGTACAGCTGTGTTCTGGATGACACACCAGGGATTTGATGTTTGTGGGTCTGGCGTCGGTGAACCAGAGCAAGTGCCCATAGTCATCGATGGGAACGGATGCCTGGATGTAGAACCAACCTCATGACTCGAGGTGGCCCACACCCTAGGGTTTTTGGACCATGGCACTCAATGCCCTGACCTCTGCAGAGCCCTCTCTTAATGTGGCAACAATTGTTTCTTGGAAGGTGAGGTGGGCCTGTCAGTGTAGATGCCAAGGTACCTATAACTGTGATGAACCATCCAGGTCGATGCCCCAGGGACTGCTGCCTCTGACTGGGCACCCTGGTGCGAGGTCATGGCTTGGATTTTGCTGCAGTATATTTACCCCAAGTGACGGCAAGTGGAAGCCAGCATACGAGGTCGTCCTGGCATGCTGCAAAAGCAGATGCTCCTAGGTACGGACAGGTGCCAGGTTCATCTGCATAGTGAGGAGGATGGTGCTCTGGAAGAAAGGCAGGGGCACCATGTGGTGCTCAGCAATTGACAGGGTGGGACTATGCACCCCCCACCCTGTGGAGTGCCAATTGTCCAGGGTATGAGGGGAAAGAGGCCATGCCTGAAGCATACCACAGTCCCGCTAGGTCCCAAAAAGGGAGACGGATAACTAGCTCAAATGTTTCTCAAGGTCAAGAAGACAACAGTGTGGGCTTTGGCAATTGACCCAATGCGGTCAGTAGAAGTGGTTAGGCTTTCGAGATGCCATCCTCTGGTGAAGCATACAGGTGTTTATGAGGAGGGCCAAGCTTCCTCCTCAGGCGCTCCAACACCTTCCCTTTCAGACACTTCAAGATGCAACTGGTTGAGGGAGTGGGTCTCCACCTGCAGGCTCCCAGGCTTAGGAATCGGTGTGATGTCAGCCTTTTCCATACGACAGGGAGTTTGCCAGCTCGCCAAGTCCGGTTTGGACGGACCCCCAAGGACAGCTGAATGTCCAGAATGGCCAGCACGAGTGATCTTGCCATAGGTTGATGCCCTATGCCCGTTGCTGTGTCAATAGTGAGATGTGAAGGCTGGCCTGGAGCTCTGGTCGGTGAATGATGTCTACATCGTTATGTCCTTAGCCTGGGACATACTGCTTGGATCACCTCATCCTTCTATGGAAAGGAGGTGGCATGGAGGTCCTGGAGAACCTGAGGCAGTAGTTGTTGAGCCATGGCCCGCTCTGGAGGTGTGAATCGGTCCACCTGACGTTCTGCTCGTTGCGGGGTTGGGGCAACGAGCCCAATGCGACGCTGCCAGTGGCCAAATCGTAATTGGTCCAAATCTCAGATAAGGTGGAGGAGTAGCTGAAGGAGGCAACACTGAACATTTAGCCTGCCGGACCCTGGTGTGAGACATCGGCGTGCATGCGCACCACGTCCCTGAGCAGATGCAGGATCTCAACGGTGGGGATTAAACTGTGCATCTTCGGTATGACATTGATGCGGTGGTTCTGTTCCCTGATGTCCTCATTGTAAAACCACCAGTCACGTTTATATGACACTCCACCTGTAAGCTTAGGTTATGGCTGCCTCAGCTGCACATGTGAAGGCCACCTGCAAGCTTTGAGCCGCCTCACTAGGTCCCTTTCCCGAAGACGAACTCTGCCCACGAGTGCTCAATGACCTCCAGGAAGCACTGCCAGTCGGCCTTTTTTAGATTCCATCTGGGGGTAGGTGTGG
Source organism: Cherax quadricarinatus (assembly GCF_026875155.1). Taxonomy (NCBI): domain Eukaryota; kingdom Metazoa; phylum Arthropoda; class Malacostraca; order Decapoda; family Parastacidae; genus Cherax; species Cherax quadricarinatus. The sequence goes on from NC_069429.1 coordinate 48,377,279, forward strand.
GGAGAGGGCACCGCTAGACCATCAGCATGGTGAGCACTGCAAAGTGTTCATGGTGAGACAGAGGTGGACCTCCCATCTACACTCGAGAGCAACACTTAGAGATGAGTGGGGACGTCCAAGCGGCCACCTGTAACGATGGGTTGGCTCACCCCTTATTTAGGAGGGCTATCTCAGAGACCTCCTCCAGCACAGCCCCAAGGTGCCCCCCAGCTGCATTCGTAGGAGAGTAGAAGAAAGTATTGGGTGGTGGGCATTGACATCCCCCCGCCACAACAAGACCTCCCGTGGGGCGAGTTGCCTGCACCTCTGAAATGTCCCAAAGGGGGTACCAAGAGCTTCTGTAAATATTGTAAAACCACGAGAGGTCAATCCGCCGGTGTAGGGGGACAGCCTGAATCTCTACGCCCTCCCCACAGTTGATGGGGTCATTGGAGATTGAATGAGCGATAGTGTTCTGACATAGATCGCCATGCCCCTGCCAGTCCTTCCCCGGCGCTAAGGTAGGCCGGAGAATCCCAGAATACTTGGCTGCATTTTAAAGTGACGAATCGGTGAGTGTCTCCTGAAACAGGAAAAACATCAACCTCATCCTGAACTGCGCTTCAATCACTAAGTAATTTTCCCCCTGCACCCGCAAATGTTCCACTGGAGGACTTCAAGGGCTGCAGAGGTGGCTCACTGATTCCATCTCTGCCTGGGACTCATCGTCCATTGTTGGCAACTCCGGGGCCTCCTCCATCATGGACTGGAAGGACTCCTGGATGATGGCTTGAAGTTCCATTGAGTCTTTCCTGTCCAGTAGGACCACCCCAGCATCCATGACAGGAGCTCCCCGCACGACCCCTGTCCTCTGCCGACTGCAGCAGGCGACAGAGTGCTGAGATGAACCCGAAGGTTTTCTTCAGTCGATCTGGAAATGATTCGACCATTACCTCTGTCGACACTGCAGCAGCATAAGCAAGGGGCCCCCCTTGGCCCTGCCTGATGGCCGGGCTGGGAACCTCTGCCTGACTCTGGCCGCTCACAGTAGGGCCTGCCTTTGGGAAGAGGCCTGCTGGTGGTATGGCAAGGAAAAGTTGGTGCCCGCTGGGACCTGCTGGGCAGTGTGCCCCGGCCTCTGGCTTTTTTTCCAAATGATTCTGTCTTCTTGGCCACCTTGCCATCTGACCCCACAGTTGACCGTGCTGCTGCAAATCATGCCTGCCCCCCGATGCCACCGCTGGGAGCCCAGTGCTGGGAACTCTCTGTATTGCCCTTCTGCGGTATCCCAGGAACCGGGGG
>NC_069429.1:48379059-48427434 GCF_026875155.1 Cherax quadricarinatus
GCGTGCAAAAAGGAATAACAGGGAAAAGTCGGCATGGATTATAAATTTCCTCACTAATAAACACAGGATAGTCGTAAACAGAGTAAAGCCGAGCAGCTCGGTGAAAAGCTCTTTCCCCGCAAGGCACAGTACCCTTTTCGCACTTTTTCCTCTCCTCATATCCGACATAGACAAGGATGCGCCACAGACCGTATCCCCCTTTGCGGGACCCCAATCTCCCAAGCAGTGTTTCCATTGCAACACTGCAAGGCCCCGGGCGGCATCAACCAAACTTTCATGGGTGCGAAAACAATATGAATTCAACGATGAAAAAATTTCAATTACTCAGAATGGTAAACATGGGAAATTAAATCTTCATCAGAACAAAATAAATTTGGGCCACAAAATACAGCAAACCCCACGTCAAAGACCTGGGAGTGTTTAGGCGGAGGTCTCACCTTCAAGGCCTAAATTGTATAATCGCATCTGCTAAAAAAATGACGGGATGGTAAAAAACCCTTAAAAACTGGGGAGGCCAAGCCCATATGACATTTTTCGGGTCCTTGTTCTATCTAGGCGGAATATTGCTGACACTAAAGCACCTTTAAAGGGCAGGTGAAAATTGCGCCTGAAAATGTACAAGAACTTTCCGGCCGCATAACAGGATAAACACCTCAATTACGGGAGCGCTTGAAGTTCCTAACCTTTTTTTTTCCGGGGCCAGGAGGGAGAGATACATATTATATACACCTGGAAAACCCTAGAGGGACTAGTACCGAACTTGCACACGAAAATCACTCACACAAAAGCAAAAGATTTTGGCAGACGATGCACCATCCCCCCAAATAAAAAAGCAGGGTGTCATAGCACGTTAAGAGACCAACAATAAGTGTCGGGGGCCCGAGACTTTTTCAATGCCCCCCAGCAACAAAAAGGGGGGATTACCAACAGACCCCGGGGGAGTCTTCAAGTGGCACTGGAAAAGCACCTAAAGTCGGTTGCGACCAGCCGGCGGGGCTCGTCTGGTTTTTGCGGCGCCAGCAGAACATCCTGGTTGATCAGGCGCTGATCCCCAGGAGGCCCTGGTCACAGAAGGGGCCGGGGGGGCTTTTGACCCCCGGAACTCTCTCCAGGAACCCCGTAACTCCCCTGGCGCAGTGAAGCTCTGTCAACACTCCCGGCAACAAAAAAAACTCTGTATACACCCCTTGCACAATGAAGCTCTACTACACCCCCGGGCAGCAAAATTTTCGTCATGCACTCCATGGCAGCAGTGAAACTCTGTCTAAACTACAATGAACTCTGCCATACACCCCCTGAGGGCAGTCACCTCGTTCCATAACACCATGGCAAAATAAAGCTCTGTTATACCTCCCTGGCAGCAATTGAAGCTCTGTCATGCACTTCGGACAGTGAAGCTTGTATACACTCCCTGGCAGGATGTTTCTCTGTCATAAACCCCGGGAACATTCAAACTTTGTCATCTTCGTTGTATCAACGAGCCTCGTCTGAATTTCCTCTAAACAATAAAATTTTGTCATACACCCCCCGGGCAGCGAGGGAAGCTCTCAAAAACTCCCTGGCAGAAAGAAGCTCGGTCATATACTTCCTGGAACAATGAACCTCTGTCGTATCTCTTGGGAAACACCAAAGCTCTCCCATACACTCCCGGGCAGCATGAAGCTCTGTCATACCCCCCGGCAGCAGCTAATCTCTGTTATACACTCAGGGCACAGTGAAGTTGTGTCCAAGCCTTGCAGCAGTGAATTTCGCATACCTCCCTGGCAAAGAAAGCTTCGTCATACTCTCCCTGGCAGCAGTGAACTCTGTCATCCCTCCCTGGCAGCAGCTACTATTTATACACCCCTGGCAGCAGTGAATTTGTGTCACACAGTCCTTGGCACAGTAAAGCTCTGCCAACACTCCTGCAGCATGAATCTCGTCATACACTCCCTGGCAACAAAAGCTCTTATATGCTCTCTGGAAAGACTGAAGCACTGCACAAAATCTATTAAAATTTGAAGTTTGTTACTTTCCCGTTTTAACAATGAACCTCTGTCATAACTCCATAAAAACATTGAAGCCTTTTAATACACCCCATGGAGCAGTGAATTTTGTCATCATCCCTGACAGCATGAAGCTCTGCAATAATTCCCTGGAAACAATAAAACTCTGTCATACACTCCCTTGCAGAATGAAGCCAGAAAACACTCCCTGGCAGCAGAAATTTTCTTGGGTCATGCCCCCCGGGCAGCAGTGAAGCTATTTCATACACTCCCTGGCAACAATGAAGCTCTCCCATACACTTCCTGACGGCAGCCAACCTCGTCATACACTAAATGGCAAAAAGAACCTCTTATACCCCCCCAGGCTAAAGGAACTCTTCATAAACTCACTGGCAGCATGAACTTGTCATACACTCACTGGCAGCAGTGAAGCTCTGTCATACACTCCCGGGACAGGAAGCTCTGTCAACACTCCCTACATGAGTGAAGCTCGTCATACACCCCGGGGCAGCAGGAAGTCTGTCATGACCCCCGGGGAGCGGGGAAGCTCTGTATACACTCCCTAGCAAAGTGAAGCTCTTCATAAACCCGGGAAACTTTCAAGCTTTTTATTCATTCCGTTGTAACAATAAACCTCTGTCATGCATCTCCCTCAACAAGAATCTCTGCTACACTCCCGGAGCAGTGAAGCTCGTCATTCATCCCGGGGCGGGAGTGATGCCTTCCCAAAAAACCCATGGAAAACATTCAAATTTTGTCATACATTCTGTTGTAACAATGAAACCGTCTGAACTCCCTCCTACAATAACCCTCTCTTAACTCCCTGGCTCAATAAAGCTCTCTCAAACACTTCGAGGAAACAATAAAACCCTTTCCATACACCCCCAGGCAACTTGAAACCTGTCGTACATCCTTTGCAGCAATGAAGCTCCGATAGCACTCCCGGGAAAAAATAAAGCTCTGTCATACACTATTTGGGCGGAAGAACTCTGTCTTCCTTCCGGGCAACAATGGAACACGTCAAATCTCTATGCCAACAAAACCTTTGCCATACACTCGCTGGAGCCTTTCAAGCTCTTTTCTACCTCCCTCGCAACAAAAAGTCTCTGCCAACAACCATTTGGGGAAGAACTTTTTTTTGCGCTCCCGGGCAGAAAATAAATCTGTCCATACATTTTCAGACAAACATAAAAGCCGTCATACACTCCAGGGGAAAAAAAAAGCTTTCATCATTCCCAGGAAAATGAGAATCTGATAACCTTCTGCAAAAAGGAGCCTCTCAACACCCCTGGCAGCAATGAAGAAGTCATACCTCCCTGTCACAATGAAGCTCTGTAGCCTACACGGCAACTATGAAGCTCTGTCGCCATTCCCTATCAATATAAAACTCTGTCAACACCCCCTGGCGGCAATGAAGCTCTGTCATAAAAACCCCTGGCAACAATGAAGCTAGGTCAACACTCCAACGATGCGTGAAGCTTTCTACACTCCCTGGGAGCAGTGAAGCTCGTCTGCACTCCATGAAGGAGGAAGCTCTGTCATAACCCCCAGGCAACTTGAAGCTTTTTATGCTTTTTTTTGTAACAATGAGCCTCTTTATAAAACCCATCTCAACAATGAACTTTTTTGCACTCCCGGCAGCAGTAAAGCTCTGTCTACACTCCCGGGCAGCAGTGAACTCTGTCATACACCCCTGGAGCAGGAATCGTCATATACTCCTTGGCACAGTGAATTTCCTCATGAACCCCGGGCAGCAATGACTCGGTCATACACTCGGGGCAACAATGCCCCTCTGTCGTCTTTCCCTTTGGGAAACACTTAACTCTCCTACACTTCGGGTTTTAGTGAAGCTCCTCATACACTCCCTGGCACAGCAACTCTGTTACACCCCCTGGCAGCAGTTAAGTTGGTCATACAGACCCTTGGCGTAGTGAAGGTTTGTCATACATAACTGGCAGCTGAAGCCAGCTACACTCCCTGGCAGCAAAAAGCTTCGAAGCACCCCCTTGGCAAAGTAAAGCTTGTCATACTTTCCCTGGCAGCAATGAAGGTCTGTCATATACTCCCGGGGCTCATGGAAGCCTGTTTTTCATCCCTGGCAGCAATGAAGCCTGTAAACCCACCCCTGGCGCAAGGTACTCTGTCAAACACTCCCTGGCAGGACTGAAGCACTGTCATTAAACCCCCTGGCAACTTTGAAGCTTCTTCATACCCCTTTGAACAATGAACCTCTGTATGCACCCATCAAACATTGGCTTCTTAAACACTCATGGGCACAGTGAATTTTGTCATACACTCCCTGGCAGCAGTGAATTTCCCTGCAATACTTTCCCTGGCAACAATAAAACTCTCCATACACTCTTTTGAGCATGAAGCTCAGACATCACCCCTGGCATCAGAAAGCTTGTCATGACTGCCTGACAGCACAAGCCTGTCTACACTCCAGGGAAAACAATGAAGCCTCTCAACACCCCCCTGTCAGCAGTGAAGATTGTCAAACGCCCCTCTTATCAATAAACTCTCTCTACCCTCCCTGGCAACTTTAAAGGGTTGTCATCACCCCCTTCAACAATGACGCTCTGTTTACATTTCTGGCAGCGTAAAGTTTTGTCAGACGCTCCCTGAAAAATGAACCATTCAACGCTCCGTTGTACAGTGAAGTTTTTTCACACAATGGCCCGGGAGCGAAGCTCTGTCTACCCCCTCCAGCAGTGAAGTTGTCATACACTCCCTGGCAGCGGGAAGTTTTGTCATGCTTTACATAGCCATGAAACTCTTTCTACACTCCATTGCTTAATGAATCCGTCAAAAAATTCCAGGCAGCAATAAAGGGTTTTTTCAACATTTTTAACAATGAAGTTCTTATACTCCCCCGGGCAAACTCTGTAAAACACCCGTGGCAACAAGAACCCTTTGTCATATTTCCCTGGCAAAGTGAACTCTGCCACACACTCCCTGAAAAAAATGAAGCTCTGTCATACACCCCATGGTAACAATAAAGCTCTGTCTACACCTCGGGCAATAATGAAGCTCTGCCATTAACCCCCATGGCACAGTGAAGGTTGTAAAACACTTCCTGGCGCAATGACCTCTGGCAACACTCCTTGCAGCATGAAGCTCTGTCTACCTACCGACAACTTTGGAGACTGAATACCTACCGGAAACATGAAGCTCTGTCATACGCTCCCTTGCAATAAGAAGCTATGTCTTTAAATCAATGGCACATTAAAGGGCCTTAAAACCTTCCTGGGAGCATAAACCCCTGTTATAACTCCCTCCAGTATGAAGCACTGTCCACACTCCCTCTGGCCAAAGCCTTTTTACACTTCCTGGCAGCATTTTTAAACTGTCAACACCCCTGGCAGCAATAAAGCTGTGACTACTTTCCCCTTGCAGCGGTTTGACGTCAAACACTCACGGGAGCAGTGAAGCTTTGTCATACAGTCCCGGGCAGGGGTAAACTCTGCAAATATAGTCCCCTGACAGCAGAGAAGCTCAGACATAACCCCTTTGGGAAAGTGAAGCTCTTTTATCACCCTTGGCAGCAGTGACGCTCTGTCATCACCCCGGGCAGCGTAAACTCGTAATACACTCCCTTGCAGCATAAACCTGTCATACGTCACTGCACCCGAAAAAGCTTTTAATACACCCCCGGGCGCAGTGAACTCTTTCATACGCTCCCGGGCAGCAGTAAAAGTCGTTTTTAACCCCCTGACAAAAACAAAGCTGTCCACACTCACTGGCAGCAGTAAAACTCTGTCATATTCTCCCCAGGCAGTAAACCCTCTCAACACTCCGGCAAAATGGAACCCCTTTTCTCAACACCCCCTTTGGCCCGCATGAAACTCTCTCAGAATTCCCCGGGCAACAAAAGCTCTGTCATTCATCCCTGGAAACAAAAACCCCCTGTCATACATCCTGTAGAGTGAAATTCTTCATACACTCCCGGAAACAATAAGTTCTTTCTCCCCTCCCTGGAAACAAAAAGCTCTGTCGTACACTCCCTGGCAGCAGTGAATTTCTTTCATACACCCCCGAAACAAAAAAGGGCTGTCATACACACCTTGCATCACGAAGACCTCATACACCCATGCAACAATGAAGCTATGTCATACACTCCCTGGCAGCAGTAAAATTCTTTCTACACTCCCTGGCAACAAAAATGCTGTCATACACTCCCTGGCGAAAATGAAACACTGCCACACACTCCATGGAACAACGAACTCTGTTTTTCCCTCCCGGCGTAAAAGCTCTGTCATTCACATCTGGCAGCAGCTAGCTCTGTTATATACTCCCTGGCAGAGAAAAAGCTCTGTCCACCCCTGGCAGCAACGAAGCTATGTCCAAACTTCCTGCAGCACGAAGCTCTCTATAAACTTCCTGGCAAAAATGAAGCCCTGCATACACTCCCTGACAAAGATGAAGCATTTTTTGAACTCCCTGACGCACAAAGCTCTTCATAAACTCCCTTCCAAAAATGAACCTCTGTCGACACTCCTTGGAACATTTTAACTCCTCATCCCTCCTGACTTGTGAACCCCCGTCATACACTCCCGGGCACACTAATCTCTGTTTTTCACCCCGGGCAGCAGTTAAGTTGTGTCATCAGACTTGCGCAGGAAGGTTTGTCATACACCCCCTGGCACAATGGGCTGATAACACTCCCTGACAGCAGAAAAAGCTTCGTAATGCACTCCTTGGAAAGAGTAAAGCTCTGTCATAACCCCGGGCAGCAATGAAGGTCTGTCATATACTCCCAGGCGCTGGAAGCCTTTTTATCATCCCTGGCAGCAATGAACTCTGTCAACACTTCCGGCAGCAAGGTAGCTCGTCATACACTCCCGGGCGGACTGAGCACTGTCTTTAAAACCCCGGCAACTTTGAAGCTTCGCAACATTCCTTGTAAAAATTTAACCTCTGTCAGCACTCCCCAAAAAACATTGAACTCTCTTAACACCCCAGGGCAGCAGGAATTTTTGTCATAATTTCCCCTTTGGCAGATAAAGGGTTCTGAAATACATTCCCTGGCAACAATAAAACTCTGCCTCCTCTTTTGGCGGGAAGCCAGACATGCACCCCCCTGGGTCAGAAAAGCTTCGTCTTTTCTTGCCTGACCAGTCAAGTTGTCATACACTCCAGGGAACAATGAAGCTCTCTCAAACCTCCCCACGGCATCTAAGCTCTGTTTACTTCCCTGGCATTGAGAACTCTGTCATACACCCCCTGGCAGCTTGAAGATCTGTCAATCGCCCCCCTTTTATCAGTAAGCTCTTCCGTATCCCCCCTAGCAACATTGAAGGACACATCACTCCCTTGAAACAATGAAGCCTGTCATACACCCCCTTGGGCAGCAGTGAAGATCTGTCAACATCCCTGACAACTTTGGAGATCGGGAAACACTCCCGGGAAACAATGAAGTTGTTTTTCACCCCTGGCAATAAAAAGCTCTGTCTTAAATCAATGGCAGCATTGATGGCCTGTCATACACATTCTGGCAGCAATAAAGCTCTGTCATACACTCCCTACCAGTAGTGAAGCACTGAACACACCCCTGGCAGCAGCTGAGCTCTGTTATACACTCTCTGGCAGCACTGAAGCTGTCATACACTCCCTGGCAGCAATGAAGCTGTCATGCATTCCCTCACAGCAGTGAAGGTCTGTCATACACTCACAGGCAGCAGTGAAGCTCTGTCATGCAATCCCTGGCAGCAATGAACTCTGTCATACACTCCCTTGCAGTAATAAACCTCTGTCATAAGTAGTATATTCATGTCGATCTAGGAACACTGCCGGATTCCAGGATAATGACCATGGAAAAGAATGTGATAATGGGGGGTCAGCATAACCTCAGGGCTGTCAGGGTACGAGTTTAATATGTTTAATCATCCCCCAAGGGGATAGAGAGACTTATTCCTGTGCATTACTAAGTAGGAACAGAAGTAGAACAAAGGATTCAGGTGACTGGGTGGCAGATTCCAGGATAATGAGTGTGGAAAAGAATGTGATACTCGGGGACAGCAAAACCTCAGGGCTGTCAGGGTACAAGTTAATATGTTTAATCATCCCCAAAGGGGATAGAGAGACTTATTTCTGTGTATTACTAAGCAGAAAAAGGTAGATAATGATCACTTCTGACTCCCCAAACTCTATCAGCCTGATAGATGGGAGAGGCAGTACAAAGGATTCAGGTGACTGGGTACAAGCTTGCCATCTCCGAGGTAGTTCCCCCCCGGTCACTGACGCAAGTGCTACTTCTTCCCAACACCGACTGGTTCAAAGAATGCGGTAATGGAAGACAGCTTAGCCTCGAACTGTCAGAGGACTTAATAACTGGGTGGGGTCAACACGCATCCCCCAAAGGGGATAGAGAAGTTTATTTCCGTGATGGGAGGCTAGTACAAATTCAAATTCAAATTCAAAGTTTATTCTCTATAAGGATTACAATGCTGAGTTTACAGAAATTTGGTTATTGTTTGGTTTACATGTAGTAAAATTGTGATTACAGAGTGTACCACTAGAACGCTTAGCATGGCTAGGCATTTCGGGCATAACTTAGTTTTATTCTTAATTGTAAAATATTACAAATTATGAGGTAAGTTGGTCTTATGGCTAAGTGACTAAATACTAGTTTATGAGTTTAGCAATGTGAATGCTTTTGTTTTGGCACAGTATATAGTTTCAGTATTGGAGTATCACAGGATTCATTATTTTAAGACTGAGATTAATATTTCTGTTTATGGTCAAATGAGTGAGCGAGTGTAAGTGTGAACCACCAGGTGGTATTCGTGTAGTTAGTTGACGGGGTGTATCAGGGAGATAAGATGTTTTCTAATGGTAGTTTTGATGGTGATGAATGTGTCTGCAGTTCTAGAGTTCTCAGGTAGGGTATTCCAGATTTTAGGGCCTTTGACATACATTGAATTTTTGTAAAGGTTTAGTCGGACACGGGGAATGTCGTAGAGATGTTTGTGTCTGGTGTTATGCCTGTGGGTTCTGTCACAACTATCAAGAAAGCGTTTTAGGTCAAGGTTGATATTAGAGTTTAAGGCCCTGTAGATATAGATTGCACAGTAGTAAGTGTGGATGTACTGAACTGGGAGTAAGTTTAAGGTCTTTGAAGAGTGGGGGGGGTGTGCTGCCAGGGATGGGATTTAGTGTTTTATTCTTACTGCAGCTTTTTGTTGGGTTAATTTGGCTTTAGGTTTTGCTGCAGTTGATCCCCAAGCAAAAAATGAGTGGTATAGTGTGAGAAGGCATTTTGCGGCACGTAGTATCGTATCTTTGGAGAGGATCCCAACCGTTTTGGATACTTTTTTGGCTATATGCTGGAATGGGTGCTGATATTCAGGTTTTTGTCAAGGTATAAGCCTGGGAATTTTCCCCCATTATTTCTGGTAATTAGAGTGTTGCCCAATCTTAATGTTAATTTTGTGGCATCTTCCTGCTCTGCTCCCAAAACATAATATAGTAAGTTTTGTAAGTGTTAAGCGTAAGTTTATTGGCTGTCACCCCAAGTCGATATTTTAATCAGCTCCTCATTAAACAATGGTGTTGAGGGTGGCAAGATTAGGGTGAGAGATGACATAAGTCGTGTCATCAGCAAAGAGAATGGGTTTCCAGTTTTTGGGATACGTTTGGAAGGTCATTGATTATATGAGGAAGAGTGGGGGACCAAGGACACTTCCCTGCGGAACTCCAGTATCAAGGGGCCCCGTGTTGCTGATGCTGTGGTCTTTAATGGGGGACGTACTGATACCTATTAGGTAATGTAAGATTTGAAATAAGCAAGCGCATGGCCTCTTATACCGTAGTGGTCAAGTTTGTGGAGTAGGATTTGGTGGTTTACTGGTCAAAAGCTTTCTTAGGTCAATAAAAATTCCTAGTGGATATTCCTTATTTTCCAATGCTGTGTAAAGCAGATCTAGCATTTTTATGATTGCATCATTAGTGCTTTTAATTTTTCCTGAATCCAAAATGGCAGGGTTGAGTATTTTTTTGAGCCGTTATAAATGAAAACAGTCTTTGTACACGAGTTTCTCAAAGATTTTGGATTTGCAATGTAAGTTTTGATATTGGCCCCATAGTTGTTTAAGTCTGTAGGGGCACCCACCTTTATGTACTGGGGTAACCCTTGCCATCTTGAGTAGTTTCGGGAAGGGCTAGTCTCTAATTTACTTGTTAAAAGTAATGAAATAGCATGCGAAAGGACATGGGCCGCTCGCTTTTACAGAAATAGTGGGACATGAGACAGATTCCCCCAGTTTTTTTTTAAGTGACTTTTTTGATCCCAATGACTTCCGTGGGCTCAGTTGGTGCAAGATAGAAGGGAAATTTGGGAAATTACCATCTATGTAGTCCCCGGCATGGGCATTGGGATGTGGGATTTCACTGGCGAATTTAAACCTATTTTGAGAAGAAGTCGTTTATCTTGTTAGCTGTGTCAGTGGGATGTAGTGGTGTTTCATTAGGTTTAGTTAGGACAATATTCTTGGTTTTTCTCAGTTTGTGGGGCCCTAGAATCTGAGAGAGTGTTTTCCAGGTCTTTTTTATATCTCCTCTAGTGTCTGTGAATCTACTGGAGTAGTATAGTTGTTTGGCTTTTTTTATTTCTTTGGTGAGAGCTGATGAATAGTGTTTAAGAGTATCTTTGTGTATTAAGCCCTGTCTATATTGCTTTCAAAATTGGTGTTTTTTTTCTGTATGGATTTCAGAATGGTGCTGGTTAGCCATGGGCAACCAAGCCGTTTTTGGGTCTGTTTTGTTTTTATAGGGAAAAGTTTTTTGTAAGTCTAAGTAATTTTTTAAGAAAGATGTCTGTCCGTCCATCAATACCATTGGCCTTTGGGATTTTGCTCAGAGATCTTAAACCCCAAGTGGACGGCAAGTGAAGCAGCAGATTCGAGGTCTTTCCTGGGCAGGCTGCAAAAGCCAGTGCTTTCCTAGTTACGACGGTGCCAGTCTTCTGCATAGCTGAGGAGGATGGTGCCTCTGGAGAAAGGCAGGCACACCAGCAGGTGCATCAGCACATTGAACAGGGTGGGACTAACTGCACCCCACCCTGTGGAGTGCCATTGTCCAGGGTCTTTGAGAAAAGAGGCATGCCCCTGAGCATACCCCGTCCCGTATGGTTCCCCAAGAGGGAGAGGAATAACATCTCAAAAGCTTTTTTCAAGGTCAAGAAAGACACAGTGTGGCTTTGCATCCGACCCAATGCCGGTCAGTAGAGTGTAAGTGCTTTCGAGTGCCCACTCCCTGGTGAAGCCATACAGGTTTATGAGGAGGGCCAAGCTTCCACCTCAGCGCTCTATAACACCATCCCTTTCCAGCACCTTCAAGATGCAACTGGTGATGGAGTTGTGTCTTCACACTGCCAGGCTCCCCAGGCTTAGGAATCGGTATATGTCACCTCTTCCATAACGGCAGGGAGTTTGCCTAGCTCGCCAAGTCTGGTTACGACCCCCAGGACAGCTGAATGTCCAGAATGGCCAGAACGATGGTAATCATGCCATAGGTGATGCCATCATGCCCCGGTGCAGTGTCCCAGTGAATGTGAAGGCTGCCTGGAGCTCCTGGTGCGGTGAAGTAGCGTTCATCCATTATGTCCTTAGCCTGGCATACTGCTTGGATCACACCATCATCTCTTCTAGGAAGAGGGTGGTTTGGAAAGTCCTGGAGATCCTGAGGGCAGTTGACCATGGCCGCTCTGGAGGGTGAAAAGGTCCACCAAGATGTTCTGCCTCTGTTGCGGTCTGGGTGCAGACCGAGCCACACTGCGACGCGGCCCAGTGGCCACTCGTAACTTGGTCCAAATCTCAGATAAGGTGGATGAGTAGCTGAAGGACAGGCACACCACTTGAACCATTTCAGCCTGCCGGACCCTGTGTGAGACATGCCGTGCATGCCGCACCACTTCCCTGAGCAGATGCATGACTCACAGTGGGATTAACACCTGTGCTATCATTCGTATGACATTGATGCGGTGGTTCTGTTCCCTGATGGCCTCGTGTAAAAAACCAACCAGTCACGTTTATATGACACTCCCCCTGTAAGCTAGGTAGGCTGCCTTCAGCGCCACATTGAAGGCCACCTGCACGCTTTGAGCCGCCCCAAACTAGGTCTTCCAGAAGCGAGACTCTGCCCACGAGTGCTCAATGACTCCTGGAAGCTCTGCCAATCGTGCCATTTTTTAGATTTCATCTGGGGTAGGTGTGGGGAAGGCACCGCTGGACCATCAGCGTGTGAGTACTTGCAAAGTGATCACGTGGTGAGACGGAGGGGACCTCCCATCTCATACTCGAGAGCAACAGCTTAGAGATGAGTGTGACGTCCAAGCGTGCCACCGTAACGATGGGTTGGCTCACCATTATTGAGGAGGGCGATCTCAGAGACCTCCTCCAGCACAGCCGCAAGGTGCCCCCAGCTGTCATTCGTAGGAGAGATAAGAAAGAAAGTATTGATTGGGTGGTGGCATTGACATCCCCAGCCACAACAAGACCCTCCCGAGGGCGAGTGCTTGCCACCTCTGAAGTCAAGGTGTACCAAGAGCTTCGGAAATATTGTAAACCAACGAAGGTCAATCCGCCAGGTGTAGGGTGACAGCTGAACTCTACGCCCGCCCCACAGTTTGATGTGGGTCATGGAGATTGAATGAAGCGATAGTGGTTCTGACTTAGATCGCCATGGCCCCTGCCAGTCCCTTCCAGCGCTAAAGGTTTAGGCCGAGAATTCCCAGAATACTTTTTTTTGGGCTGCATTTTATGTGACGAATCGGTGAGTGTCTCCTGAAACAGGAAAACATCAACCTCATCCTGACTGCAGCTTACAATCACTAGTGAATTTTCCACTGCAGCGCCCGCAATGTTTCCATCTGGAGGATCTTCAAGGGCTGCAGAGGTGCTCACTGAATTCCATCCTCTGCTGGGACTCATCGTGGACTCCATCATGGACTGGAAAGGACTCCTGGATGATGGCTTAAGTTCCATTGAGTCTCCTGTCCAGTAGGACCACGCCCAGACATACATGACAGGAGCTCCCTGCACGAGCCCCTTTCCTCCCTGACCGTCGGCAGCAGGCGACCAGAGTGCTGAGATGAACCCGAGGTTTTTCTTCAGTCGATCTGGAAATGATTCGACCATTACCTCTGTCGACACTGCAGCACTAAGCATGGTGCACCCTTGCCCTGCCTGAGTGGCCGGGCTGGGGACCTCTGCTTGACTCCTGGCTGCTCACATAGGGGCCTGCCTTTGGGAAGAGGCCCTGCTGGTGTATGGCAAGGAAATGTTGGTGCCCAGACTGGGCCCTGCTGGGCAAGTGTGCCTGGCCCGTCTGGCTGTTTTTTTGTTTCCCAAATGATTCTGTCTCTTGGCCTCAACCTTGCCATCTGACCCCCCTCTGTTGAACCGTCTGCTGCAAACCAGTGCCTGCCCCTGATGCCAACCGCTGGGAGCCCAGGCTGGGAACTCTCTGTATTGCCCTTCTGCAAGTATCCCCAGGAACCGGGTTGGAGCCCCATGCGTCTGTTGCTGGCAGTTCCAAGGCTGGGTTTTTGTTCAGGGCCGTCGGGTTGTTCCGGTGACGAACCTGCTGACAGTGCTGGCACCATCACAGAACAGCTCCGTCCAGGCAATGGTCCTCTTTGAGCAGTTGGCACACTGCTGTTGAGGATTGCATTGCAGTCCTTCGAGTCATGCCTGCGCCAACACTTCCTTCTTCCGCTGGCAGGTGACTGCAATGTGATTGGAACCCTGAACACTTGAAGCATTGTATGGGGCCTGACAGGTTTAGGTCGGGTCTTGAATCTCACAGACTCAAGGTCCAGGTGCATGGGAAGTGACCCTTGTGTGGATCAGCACCTGGTGGGTGGCTCTTGTTCACTGTTGCAGTGAGTTCGCTCTGGCCTTGACAATATGGCCTTCATCAAAATGGGGGTCCAGTGGGAGGGGCACAGGGACGTGGTACGAGCCCCCCCTTGTACACCTTTCCGAAGGCAACCAGTTCTACCATGCTGGGGATGGGTCACAACCAAGCCCCTTCAACTCCTCGTAGAGTCTCATCCCGAGGAATACCTAGAACCTCGTTCCTGAAGTGAACTCGCAGCGGAACTTGAGGTGGGTAGACCTTCCAGATACCTTACAAATCCGTAGTTTGGGAACGTTGAATTCGTTTGAAAGGCCCTGGTTTGCTTGTGCCCGACTGAGCGGGAATTCCTCCTCCTTCACATGGAGTCAGCCAGTCCCCGTCCAATGTGGAGGCCGCGCAACTGGTGTAGGGACCTGGGATGGCTCCATCCTTGCCAGAGGAGGAGGCTACATCCTCCTGGCTTCCTGCCCCGACCCCTATGGCCACATCTGGGTGCAAGTCTTCCTGGGTAGGGCTGCCAACGGACCTAGTGGCAGATTGGTAGATACAGTAGTCTCCACGCATCCTTGGCCTTCTTGGTCGGGGCTCCCCACCTGCCCCACGTCGTCCTCCCAACTCTCCCTGCATTCCAAGGATCGTTTTAGGCCGCTCTCCTGGATCTGCATGGAGACTGTAGGGTGGGGACCGAGCCAGCAAGCAAGAGCTCTGCTGTGCCTCACAGCCGCACACACTGGGGTGCGAGCTGTGAGCTGCAGAGCCCCAGTCAGGGCCCTAGCCACCCTCTCGTGGCTCACTGGCTCCTGAGCACTGAACACAGTCCAAGGATCTGTGAGTAACTAACAAAATTTTGCGAACAAAACACACTGTTTTCCAATCTCGTCCAGTCGAATTGTCCTAATGAAGAACCGCAGTGTCTCGTTCTCCCAGTATTACCATTTTTTTCAAGAGATGTTATAGAGCCATTTGGTTCTGAGAATTTTAATGTGTTATCATTTTATGTCTATTTTAATTCAGGAATTATGTTAGTGATAAACTGTTTAAATGAAATATAAAAAATATTTAAATTGATCGGTTTATTATTTTTCTGTAACTGTTCTTGCACAAATCATTGAAATTTATTATATTTTATCCATCGATACCATTCCAGCCCCTGCTTGGGTAGGGTAGGTGCCTGAGCGGAGCTTGTAGTCTCATAAGACTGTCATTCCCATTAGCCCCGTAGGGTTGGGAATGTCAGACCAGAGAGGCCTAGGCTTGTGCTAGGTCTGGGACAGTTGGTCCCAAAGATGAGGAGGTACTTGTGCCTCCTCCATGGAGACTTAGATCTCAGCCACTCCCTAAAGAGGGAGCCAAGGTCGCGGGCCCACAACTTGGAAACAGGCCTGGGCCGGGAGAATACCGCGATCTTTAATAATAATGATATTTATCATCGCATGTATTGTAAGCAAAGTTTTAAATAAAAGATAATACCGGCGAATAAGAAAAATAAATATATATAATAAAAAATTGAAGAGACTCCGGCAGGGCCGGATTAAAAAGTCTCCGGGCCCTAGGCTATTCATTTGGTGGGGCCCTTTGAGTTACGGTAAGCGAAGCGACCCCATCCAGCTTGGGGTGGGGGGGGTCGTGGTGAGCCTGTTTTTAAGGTCTAATTTAAATAACATCTGGCTATTAGGATTAAATTTAATAGGAAGTAGCATCACGACAACCAAAACCATTTACCACAGCCATTATAACTATCTTGTTAAATCATGCATTTTAAGAGAATAAACTCACGGACAGCATAGTATTACTAGATAGGCTATTAAAGTAGTGACATCATGTACCTATTATTTCAAATAACCACTACAGCCACTATAATTCCCCTTTATAAATCACGACCATTTTTGTTAATCCATTGCCTCATGCATAAGACGGTCAAATCATAATAAACTCAGAAAGTAAAGAATGTTTAATATTCACAAGGCACTTCTTAAATAAACTTTTTTCTGGATTTCATATTGGCCAAAATCATCAAATATATTCTGAAATCAATATTTCTTGTTAGAGCAGACTCATGGTCCAAACAAGGCGGGTTTACACAACTTGTCTTGGCTCAATTGTTGAACCAGAGCTGGGTTTTTTCACTTTTCAAACTGAAAATGACGTTCTCCTCATCAGTTTAGTAGCTGGAAGTGTTAGGTAAATGCGATACTACAATGTCAACATTAGGTTTCTGAGATACCTGCATTTTCTTAAATGTTTCAAAGCACTGAGGGTGCACATTTTTCCAGTGATTTTTAATCGATTCATATACGCAGAAAAATTAACTATTTCTTCAACAAAATGTGTCCCTGAACATCTGCTGAAAGGTGTTGTTGCAACTTTAATGCAGCTCTCCTCAATTTCTGCATCTGGCATAGTAAGTAATTTTGAACAGAAATCCAAACTTGTCTTGAGATTCTGGTAGATTTCTTTTCTTTTCACCATTTCTGTAATCATGAATTCAGAATGACAAAGTATGTAAGCTGTCCTTACATTTCTCCTTGGTTAGCAACACAATTTTCATTGTCTGGCCTTCAAAATTGCGTTTCCTCTTCCTTGACTGCTGATGATCAGCCTGGTAACTGTATACCTTTCACCAGCAGTTTAGTTTCTCTTCAAACATTCCAAAAGCTTCATCTTGCGAAGTGAGCTTACACATTCCACTAAGAACCTGTATAGAGCAAAATGGTCAGAATAGTGCAGCTGGGTTGTCTCAGAGTGAATCAGCGTCGATGGCACTTGAGCCTGGCAAAATCCAGCTGAGCAAACTAGGAACAGAGAGCATCACAAGGGAAAATATGATAGGGAAAGAGAAAGGAGGCAGTTTTCGGCAATTCTGTAAATTGGCAAACATTGAAGCTTCTTTCAAACATTCCGTTGTAACAATGAACCTCTGTCATGCACTCCATCAAAACATTGAAGCTCTCTTAAACACTCCATGGCAAGCAGTGAATCTTTTGTCCTACACTCCCTGGCAAGCAGTGAATGCTGCAATACATTCCCTGGCAACAATAAACCGCTGCCATACCTCTTTTGAGCAGGAAGCCAGACTTGCACTCCCTGCATCAGAAAGCTTCGTCATGCACTGCCTGACAGCATCAAGCTCCTGTCATATAACACTCCATGGAAACAATGAAGCTCTCTCCATACACCCCTGTCAGCAGTGAGAATCTTTCAAACGCTCCCTCTTATCAACCTAGAGCTCTCTCGTACCCTCCCTGGCAACATTGAAGGTCTGTTTACACTCCCTGCACAATGAACGCTCCTGCTACATTTGTCTGCAGCAGTGGAAGATTCGTCAGACTCTCCCTGCAAAAGATGAAGCTCCATTCATACGCTCCTTGTAGCAGAGAAGTTCTTTCACACACGCAATGGCCGGAGCGAAGCTCTGTCATACGCTCCCTGGCAGCATGAAGTTGTCATACACTCCGGCAGCAGGAAGTTTTGTCAGCTTTACATAGCAGCATGAAACTCTTTCCATACACGCCATTGGCGTTAATGAATCTCTGTCAAAAAATTCCAGGCAGCAATGAAGCTTGCATACACTTTCCTAGGCAACAATGAAGCTCCCTCTTAACTCCCCCCTGGCAATACTAAAGCTCTGTCAAACACTCCGTGGCAACTATGAAGCTCTGTCATATTTCCCTGGCAAGAGTGAGCTCTGCCACACACTCCCTGACAACAATTAATTCTGTCATACACTCCATGGTAACAATGAAGCTCTGTCTACACTCTCTCGCTGGAAATAATGAAGCTCTGCCATAAAACCCCATGGCAGCAGTGAAGGTCTGTCAATACACTTCCTGGACAGCAAATGAAAGTCGTCATCACTCCCTGGCAGCAAATAAAATGAACCCTCTGGCATACACTTCGCTTGCAGCATGAAGCTCTGTCATACACTACCGACAACTTGAGATCTGTAATACAACTACCTGGAAACAATGAAGCTCCTGTCATAAGTACGCCCCTTGCATAATGAACAATGTCATTAATCAATGGCAAGCATTGAAGGCCTGTCCAAACACTTTCCTGGGAGCAGTAAAGCTCTGTCATTACATCCCTGCCATAGTGAAGCGCTGTCACACACGCCCATCTCAGCAGCTAGCTCGTTATACACTTCCTGGCAGCAGTGCAACTGTCATACACTCCCTGGCAGCAATAAAAGCTGTGCCATACATTCCCGTGCAGCAGTTATGGATGTCATACACTCACGGCAGCAGGGAAGTCTTTGTCATACAGTCCCTGGCAGAGTAAACTCTGCAATTAGTCCCGACAGCAGAGAAGCTCAGACATACACTCCCTGGCAACAGTAAGCTCGGTATAACACTCCTTGTGGCAGCAGTGATCGCTCTGTCATGCAACACCTGGCAGCGTGAACTCTGTAATACACTCCCTCTTGTGCAGCAGTAAAGCTCTGTCATACGCTCACTGCACAGTAAAAAGCCTCTCAAATACCTCCCTGGCAGCAGTGAAGGCTCTTTCATTCATTTACGCCTCCCTGGCAGCTAGGAAGCTCTGTTATACACCGTCCCTGACAAACAACAATGCTGTCAACACTCACTGGCAGCAGTGAAACTGCTGTCATATACTCCCTGTCAGCAGTAAAGCTCTGGCCTTACACTCCCTGGCAGCATGGAAGCTTTCTCATACACTCCGCTGTCAGTAGTGAACCTCTCCATGAATTCCTGGCAACAATGAAGCTCTGTCATTTCACTCCCTGGCAACAATGAACCCCTGTCATACACTCCCTGTAGGCAGTGAAATTTTCACCCCCCCCTCATACACTCCCTGGCAACAATGAAGTTCATCATTACCCTCCCTGGCAACAATGAAAGCACGTCGACACTCCCTGGCAGCAGTGAATTTCGTTCATACACTCCCCTGGCAACATGAAGGTCTGTCATACACACCCTTGCATCAGCGAAGATCCTCATACAACTCCATGCTACAATGATGCTATGTCATGACACTCCCTGTCACAGTGAAGTTCTTTCTTACACCCCTGGCAACAATAAATCGTTGACATACACTCCCTGGCGACAAGGAAAACTGTCACACACTCCATGGCAACAACGAAGCTCGTAGTTCCCTCCATGGCAGTATAGAAGCTCTGTCATTTCACTATCTGGCCGCAGCTATGCTCTGTTATATACTCCCTGCAGCAGTAAAGCGCTGTCATACACTCCCTGGCAGCAATGAACTATGTAACAAACTTCATGGCAGCAGCGATAGCTCTCTCATAAACTTCCTGGCAAAATAAGCCCTGTCATACACTCCCTGACATAGTTGAAGCATTGGTTGTACACTACCTGCAGCACAAAGTCTGTCATAAACTCCCTTCCAAAAATGAACTCTGTCGTAGACCTTCCTTGGCACACTATAAGCTCCTCATACACGTCTCGGCATTAGTGAGCTCCGTCATACACTATCCTGGCAGAAGCTAATCTCTGTATATTCACACCCTGGCAGCAGTTAAGTGGTCATCCAGAGCTTGGCAGCATGATGGTTTGTCAAACACTCCTGGCAGCAATGGAGCTCAATATTACACACCCTGACAGCAGAAAGCTTCGTATTGCCCTCCCTTGCAAGAGTAAAGCTCTGTCTTACATCCCTGGCCAGCAATGAAGGTCTGTTCATATACTCCCCCAGCTGCATGGAAGCTCTGTATTCACTTCCCTGGCAGCAATGAAGCCTCTGTCATACAACTTCCTGGCAGCAAGGAAGCTCTGCTTCATACACCCTGGCAGGACTGAAGCACTGGTCATTAAACTCCCTGCAACATTGAAAGCTTCGTCATAACATTCCGTTGTAACAATTATACCTCTGTCATGCACTCCATCAAACATGGAAGCTCTCTTAAACACTCCATGGCAAGCAATGAACTTTGTCATACATTCCCTGGCCCTAAAGCAGTGAAGTGCGCAATACATTCCTGGCAACAATAAACTCTGCCATACACTCTTTTGAGCATGAACTCAGACATGCTCTCCCCTGGGCGTCAAAAAGCTTCGTCATGCATTGCCTGACAGCAGTCAAAGCTCTGGCAAGTCACTCCATGGCACAATGAAGCTCTGTCATACACCCCCTGTCAGCAGTGAAAGATCTGTCAACGCTCCTCTTATAAACTAAGCTCTCTCGTACCCTCCCTGCACTTTGTAAGGCTGTCAGACACTCCCTTGCAACAATGACGCTCTGTCTTAATTGTCTGGCAGCAGTGAAGGCGTTGTCATACAGTCCCTGCCAGGAGGTAAACTCTGAATATAGTCCCTGACAGCGAGAAGCTCAGACATACACTCCCTGGCAACGAGTTAGAGCTCTGTTTATCCACTCCTTGGCAGCAGTGACGCTCTGTCATGCATCCCTGGCAGCAGTGAACTCTGTAATAACACCCCTTGCAGCTATAAAGCTCTGTCATACGCTCACTGCTGGCAGCAGCTAAAGCTCGTCTAATAACTCCCTGGCAGCAGTGAAGCTCTTTCATAAGCGCCCTGGTCAGCAGTGACGCTCTGTTATACACTCCTGACAACAACAATGCAGTCCACACCACTGGCAGCAGTGGAAACTCTGTCATATACTCCCTGTCACAGTAAAGCTCGTCATACACTCCCTGGCAGCATGAAGCTTCTCATACACTCCCTGGCAGCAGTGCAACTCTCTCATGAAGTTCCCCTTGGCAACAATGAAGCTCCTTGTCATTTTCCCCCCCACTCACTGGCAACAATGACCCCCCCTGTCATACACTCCCGGTAGGCAGTGAAAATTTCTCCTCTCATACACCCCTGGCATCAATGAATTCTTTCATACACTCCCTGCAACAATGAAGCTCTGTTGTACACGCCCTGGCAGCAGTGAATTTCTTTCATACACTTACTCCCTTGGCAACCAATTGAAGGTCTGTCATACACCCCTTGCATCAAGCGAAGATCTCTCATACACTCCAGCAACAATGAAGCTATGTCTTAACACCCCTGGCACAAGTGAGAATTCTTTCATACACTCCCCGGGCAACAATACATCGCTGTCATAACACCCCTGGCGTGAATGAAAACTGTCACACACTCCATGGCAACAACGAACTCTGTAATTCCCTCCCTGCAGTAGAGATGCTCTGTCCATTCACTATCTGGCAGCAGCTATGCTCTGTTATATACTCCCGGGCCAGCAGTAAAGCACTGTCATACACTCCCCTGGCAGCAATGAAGCTATGTCACGAACTTCCTGGCAGCAGCGAAGCTCTCTCAAAAACTTGCCTGGCAAAAATGGAGCCCTGTCTACACCCCTGACAAAGATGAGCATTGTTTTGTGCACACCTTGACAGCAGTAAATCTCTGTCATAACTCCCTGCCCAAAATGAATCTCTGTCAAACACTCCATGGCATCAATTAAGCTCTGCCAATACTCTCCATGCAGCAGTGGAAGCACTATCTTACCCTTCCTTGTAGCAGTGAAGCTCCTGTTAGTGCACTTCCTGGCAACAGGGGAAGCTCTGTCATACACTCGCTGGCAGTAGAGAAGCTCTGGCATACTCTCCCTGACGGCCATCTAAGCCCTGTTATACATTCCCTGGCATTAGAGAAGCTCTGTCATACACCACCTGCAGCATTGAGAATCTGTCAATCGCTACCCTCTATACAGTGAACTCTTCCGTACTCTCCCTAGCAACATTGAAGGACTATCATACACTCCCTTGCAACAATGAAGCTCCTGTCATACACATCCCTGGCAGCAGTGAAGATCTGTCATACACTCCCTGGCAACTTTTGGAGATCTGTCATACACTCCCGGTGCAATAATGAAAGCTCGTCCCAGTAAATCAATGGCAGCATTGAAGCCTGTTCATGCCATTCTGGCAGTCAATAAAGCTCTGTCATACACTCCCTACCAGTAGTGAAGCACTGACAACACACCACCCTGGCAGCAGGCTGGGCTCTGTAACACTCCTGGCAGCACTGAAGCTGTCATACACTCCCTGCAGCAATGAAGTTGTTCATCATCACCCACAGCATGAAGCTCCTGTCATGCAATCCCTGCAGCAATGACTCTTCATACACCCCTTGCAGTAACAAAGCTCTGTCATAAGTAGTAATATTCATGTCGATCTAGGGAACACTGCCGGATTCCGGATATTGAACCATGGAAAAGAATGTGATATGGGGGGTCAGTATAACCACAGGGCTGTCAGGGTAGAGTTACTAGGTTTATCAACCCCCCAAGGGGATAGAGAGACTTATTCCTGTGCATTACTACGGAGGAACAGAAGTAGAACAAAAGGATTTCAGGTGACTGGTGGCAGATTCCAGGATACTGAGTGTGGTAAAGAATGTGATACCGGGGACAGCATTACCTCAGGGCTGTCAGGGTACAAGTTTAATAGTGTTTAATCATCCCCAAGGGATAGAGAGACTTTTTTCTGTGTATTTACTAAGAAGCAGAAAAAGGGTTAGATAATGATCACTCCCATCTGACTCCCTCCCCAAACTCTATCGCCTGATAGATGGGAGAGCAGTACAAAGGATCAGGTGACTGGTACAACTTGTCCTCGTTCCGAGGAGTTCCCCCCCGTCACTGACGCAAGTGCAACTTCGTCCCAACACCGACATGTTTCAAAGAATGCGGTAATTGGAAGACCAGCTTACCTCGAACGTCAGAGACTTAATATCTGGGTGGTGCCACCACGCATCCCCCAAAGGGGATAGAGAAGTTGTATTTCCGTGATGGGGAGGCTAGACAAAGGAATCAGGTCCTGGGTAACGACTGAATAATTGGGTGGGGTCTCTGAGGGAGTGTTGCAGCCAGCCTGCTGGTCCTAGCTCACCTGCTTCTTTCAGGGTCATCGGCGTGATTAGCTTGGCTGCGCTCTCCGGGTAACATCGGGAGGCATCTGTGAGAAAAAAAGGATAATAACCTAATTTTTCAAAGCTGAAAACAAAAGTCTCACTTAGCAAATACATGTATTAGTTAACATTACATTGTTTTATTCCACCTCTCCCTCAAGAACTGCTAGCTTCTATAGCATGAAACTATGAGCAGTGCCGGAAGATCACCTCTCTCACGTCGATGTCTTGACCCTGGGGAAAAAATCTCTTACGGTGTTTTCTCTTCCCCGCCAAAATTGCAACGTCTCTCTTCTCTATTCCTTTCTTCTGTACTCCCTTCCTTCAGTACTGCTATTCGCTCCCTCGTCTTCCTCCACTTTGTCTCTGTTTTATCTTTAAATAATTTAAACTTTGTTTCTCCCGCATCTGGATACCATAGGGATATCAGAGTGATAGGCATCAAAGTAAACAGCGCTGATCATCAATGAGCTAAGACCTCGTTTTCCCTATGGGATAGTGGTCATCTGACCTTCTTAAATTTCTAATTTGACTGTATTGAAGGAATGATTAGAGCCGTCTTCCAGCACACTTCTGAAGTTATTATGAGTTAATATTGTTGTTCAGACGAGGAACTCCTTTCGCAGAGATAGTGTTGTTGTTATCTGCTAGCGGATGCTATCATTTTGGGTTTAATGCAGACTATATTCTGAATAAGCGTCCCCCACCTCACTTTTAAGTAAGCCAGAGATCCCTTCCTTGAGTCATTGTAGAGAGGATGATCTGTGGGAAATTAGATTGTGTCTATCCCAATTTCCTCAATGGTTTCCTTACCGATTTCATCAGTAAGTTTTGATGCCTCCTCTTGAAACAGGCGATGAACACTATCGGTATCTGAAATAGATTAGTTTTATTTTGTCTTGGTAGGTTGTCTTAAGAATCATATACCAAAAATGTACAGTTTAAATTTGGCGATCGAGTATCTGGTAGTATCTGTAATTTCTAGTACTCTTCAAGTTATCTGTAATTAGGGTAAGTGAGTTTTATGGCTGCCGTCCCCATCGTACCAATACTTGTTTTCTGAAAGCTTTAGGCTTTCTTAATAGTGGCTTACTCAACGCTCGCAAAAATGCTCCTCTGATGTTATGAGCTTCGTTTTGTTGGCAATATTTTGATGGATTAAACAATGTTTTCCGAATACAGAATTGGTCAACAATTTAAATAAGCGCTGAAAGTCTTTACTTAGTGCTAATTACGTTGCCTCACGGTTGTTTCAACAAAGCCTGCCAGATAAATTTTCCTTGTGAGAATTTCATATAGGCTATGAATTTTCTCAATTTGTAGACCTATCTCCAAAAACAACTGCCAATAAAGGCAAAGATATAGGTAGTTTTCGTTTGGGGAGATGGGCCTCCCTTAGATTACATCATGGTGATTATATCTACATTGGGTAAGGCGTTACCCCTGTTGAGGGTTTGTTTACTTCCCATGTACTCGTGGAGAAACCATTTGGGTATAGATTTAGCAAGCCAAAATTATTGCCTATGTGCGTGAGCGTTATGTTTCGTTTTTTTTCATGGTATTTTTGCCGTCAGGAGCCATACGGAGAATCAGGAGAGTAGTAAAGAAGGTAGGGGTGTGGTTTTTGTGGAAGGGACGACACAGCGTTTCCTTGAGTTGATTTTTGTGAATGGTTACAGACGTCAGGGGTTGGTTTGGTTAGGCTGGTAACCGAGGTGGGAGGGAGCGGGTGGCGGTCTGCTTGCTTTTAAGTCTTGACATGGGTGGTTAGAAGAAGGAAGTAATAAGAGCTTTAGATTTACATCAAGGGGATTAGACTACATATCATGGGTGATGAGGGGAAAGGGTTAGGGAGTGCGAAGGCGCGTTTCTTGCGATAACGTTTTATCATATGAATGTGTTCCGTAACTGGGAAGTTGTACTGGAAGAGGTGGGCTCAGGTATTTTCGGAAGGATATGGGATGCTAACGTTAGAAATTCCTCGTGACTTCTGTGAATGAAGTATGACTGTAAACGAGGGTAGGTTCGTTTTATTAATGGATTTAAATTGGTTGAGTGGAAAGTCAGTGCAATAGTGGCTCTGTCCCTGGGGGGGAAGAGAGTGTGGTGACATGTTTGGTAAGGGAAGTGTTTCTGTTGTCATGGATATGTGGTTGGGAGCTGCGAGAGCTCCATGATTACATATTGTACTTTTTGTGTATGAATGAAAGTGTCAACCCCGAATGTTTTGTCATTAATTGGAGGTGTTCCTGTCTGTAAGACGCCTATTTCTTTAGTCATATGCTTTTAATGGTATATGTAATGGGTTATGTTTATTAATTCGTTTATGAAGGCCACATGATATATGTAGATTTCTGTAGATTAAAATATTTTATATACTGTTCGTTTGTGTATATTGTATGCATATACATGGATGGGCTTTCCTTTTTTTTTTGTGAAAGCTGTTTTTTCTTTTTGCATCACCTTTAAATATTGTTTTGAGCCTTTGTTAAATGTTAGGCTAATAGTACAGTCCTAATATGAGAATTTAATTGTTGTTTTAAAATTGTATATGATAGTTTATTACTCTGTTTACTGGTAGTTGTTTTGAGACGTTTGTGCTGTAAGCTTTTGCTTTATTATTACCTATTCTATTCTATTTCTATTCTATTGATTCCCAGTATGGTTCCCCCGGCCGGGTCTCTTCCATTATTGTGACCCGGCAATTGGCTCCCCAGATAGGAAGTGTCCCTTTATCTTACTTGCACCTGCGTGGCAGGTCTTCAGCTGGAAGGGGGGCATACCTCACCAGCCCTAGGGCCAGATGATGTAACCAAACGTTAGTGTGCAATAACAGCGCTGGGTGCAGTTGGCAATGGAGGCCCAAAGCAGGCCCTCGTCAGCAATTTTGTGGGAGGGGGGGATTGATGACGTGCAATGAGTGGAAGTAAGGTGTTCCAAAGTCCCTGACAGCTAATTACACTAGATGTGCTGCCTCATCCTCTCGGGCCTGCCCCCACAGGGGTCATTGGGAAGTGTCTATGGTGAAGGGGCATCGTAGCCGGGGCAGTCTAACAGGTAGTGCACCAAGGGCTTCATAACCATTCAGCAGTCACAATGGGGCAAAGAGCTCCTCTCTCATGCCCGTTCAAAACAATCCGTGCAGTGTGGGATACCCAAAGCATAGGCGGTGGATATGCACCCTCAGGTTATCTGGACTGTGGTTCGAATACTTGGAGGGGGCACCCTGTGGGTCGCCAACTGACATACCAACAGAGGCTTGCCGTGAATACCCAGGGTCAGGGACTGGGAGCCTGCCCACTGGCCAGCCCACCAGCGCAACTGGCTGAAGGCTGATGAGATTGCAAGCACGTGGCTGTGCCTCGAGGGTTGCAGAGTCCTAGCAGCCTCATCAGCAGCATCATTGTCCAGGGATACCCACATGGCTCGGATCAAGTTGATGGTAGCCCGCGTCCCTGGGCCATGAGAGTCCGCAGGTCACCCCGGATGGATGTGATTAAGTGTAATGTTTGTCCTTTTGGCCTTCTGTGCATAAGCACGTGGAACGCTGCCTTGGAAACATCTTGATGATGGAGATGCGCTGTCTGCAAGACGCATGCTGCAGAGCTTGTTTGATGGCAAAGAGTTCAGCCTGAAGGATGGTGTATTGGTCCTGGGAGGCGCCAACTCTGTTGGTTTAGATTGCTGTGGAACATCCCAGTCAGCTCTATTGCCTGCCACTGGGTCACTGGAGCCATTGGTGTAATATGGCACACACCCGGGGGCCTTCCACACCCACAATGCTAGCCGCGGCAAGTCGGTGCAAGAATGTCCTGGGTGCAATGCCTCTTGCTTGTCTATAGAGGTTGTCCAGTGCACCGCAAACAGCTCTGGGCCCAAGGGGAGGGCACCGTGTAGTTCGCTGGCCAGTCCGTCGCAGCCTCCGCCTGGAGCAATGGCCATGGGCAAGAGCTTCCCGTGTGGCATCTGCTACTGACCTCATCATCCCGGCCGGGAATGCGTGGAATGACCTGTCTCTGCAGACCCGTAAAGTTCTCATCAGTTTGTCAGCCCCTGGGAGTCGGAGATACTTTGAATCCCTCTTGCAGCTACCAGTTGGATCCTGGTCTTCAAGAGGCTGTAGCTGCACCTCAAGGTTCAGAGCCACTGCACTGGCCCACCTAGGAGCCCCAGCTGGCCCATACAGCTGTGTTCTGGATGACACAGAGGGATTGATGTTGTGGTCTGGCGTGAACCAGAAGCAAGTGCCCCATAATCCAACGAGGGAACGGATTGCCAGGATGTAGAACAACCTCATGACCTCGAGGCTGGCCCCAACCCTAGGGTGACCATGCAACTCAATGCCCTGACCCTCTGCAGAGCCCTCTCTTTATGTGGCCACCTGTTTCTGGAAGGTGAGGTGCCTGTCAATGTAGATGCCAAGGTAACCTAATAACAGTGAACCCACTCCAGGTCCGATGCCCAGGACCACAGCATCTGACTGGCACCCTGGTGCAAAGAGCATGGCTTTGGGATTTTGCTCAGAGATCTTAAACCCCAAGTGGACGGCAAGTGAAGCAGCAGATTCGAGGTCTTTCCTGGGCAGGCTGCAAAAGCCAGTGCTTTCCTAGTTACGACGGTGCCAGTCTTCTGCATAGCTGAGGAGGATGGTGCCTCTGGAGAAAGGCAGGCACACCAGCAGGTGCATCAGCACATTGAACAGGGTGGGACTAACTGCACCCCACCCTGTGGAGTGCCATTGTCCAGGGTCTTTGAGAAAAGAGGCATGCCCCTGAGCATACCCCGTCCCGTATGGTTCCCCAAGAGGGAGAGGAATAACATCTCAAAAGCTTTTTTCAAGGTCAAGAAAGACACAGTGTGGCTTTGCATCCGACCCAATGCCGGTCAGTAGAGTGTAAGTGCTTTCGAGTGCCCACTCCCTGGTGAAGCCATACAGGTTTATGAGGAGGGCCAAGCTTCCACCTCAGCGCTCTATAACACCATCCCTTTCCAGCACCTTCAAGATGCAACTGGTGATGGAGTTGTGTCTTCACACTGCCAGGCTCCCCAGGCTTAGGAATCGGTATATGTCACCTCTTCCATAACGGCAGGGAGTTTGCCTAGCTCGCCAAGTCTGGTTACGACCCCCAGGACAGCTGAATGTCCAGAATGGCCAGAACGATGGTAATCATGCCATAGGTGATGCCATCATGCCCCGGTGCAGTGTCCCAGTGAATGTGAAGGCTGCCTGGAGCTCCTGGTGCGGTGAAGTAGCGTTCATCCATTATGTCCTTAGCCTGGCATACTGCTTGGATCACACCATCATCTCTTCTAGGAAGAGGGTGGTTTGGAAAGTCCTGGAGATCCTGAGGGCAGTTGACCATGGCCGCTCTGGAGGGTGAAAAGGTCCACCAAGATGTTCTGCCTCTGTTGCGGTCTGGGTGCAGACCGAGCCACACTGCGACGCGGCCCAGTGGCCACTCGTAACTTGGTCCAAATCTCAGATAAGGTGGATGAGTAGCTGAAGGACAGGCACACCACTTGAACCATTTCAGCCTGCCGGACCCTGTGTGAGACATGCCGTGCATGCCGCACCACTTCCCTGAGCAGATGCATGACTCACAGTGGGATTAACACCTGTGCTATCATTCGTATGACATTGATGCGGTGGTTCTGTTCCCTGATGGCCTCGTGTAAAAAACCAACCAGTCACGTTTATATGACACTCCCCCTGTAAGCTAGGTAGGCTGCCTTCAGCGCCACATTGAAGGCCACCTGCACGCTTTGAGCCGCCCCAAACTAGGTCTTCCAGAAGCGAGACTCTGCCCACGAGTGCTCAATGACTCCTGGAAGCTCTGCCAATCGTGCCATTTTTTAGATTTCATCTGGGGTAGGTGTGGGGAAGGCACCGCTGGACCATCAGCGTGTGAGTACTTGCAAAGTGATCACGTGGTGAGACGGAGGGGACCTCCCATCTCATACTCGAGAGCAACAGCTTAGAGATGAGTGTGACGTCCAAGCGTGCCACCGTAACGATGGGTTGGCTCACCATTATTGAGGAGGGCGATCTCAGAGACCTCCTCCAGCACAGCCGCAAGGTGCCCCCAGCTGTCATTCGTAGGAGAGATAAGAAAGAAAGTATTGATTGGGTGGTGGCATTGACATCCCCAGCCACAACAAGACCCTCCCGAGGGCGAGTGCTTGCCACCTCTGAAGTCAAGGTGTACCAAGAGCTTCGGAAATATTGTAAACCAACGAAGGTCAATCCGCCAGGTGTAGGGTGACAGCTGAACTCTACGCCCGCCCCACAGTTTGATGTGGGTCATGGAGATTGAATGAAGCGATAGTGGTTCTGACTTAGATCGCCATGGCCCCTGCCAGTCCCTTCCAGCGCTAAAGGTTTAGGCCGAGAATTCCCAGAATACTTTTTTTTGGGCTGCATTTTATGTGACGAATCGGTGAGTGTCTCCTGAAACAGGAAAACATCAACCTCATCCTGACTGCAGCTTACAATCACTAGTGAATTTTCCACTGCAGCGCCCGCAATGTTTCCATCTGGAGGATCTTCAAGGGCTGCAGAGGTGCTCACTGAATTCCATCCTCTGCTGGGACTCATCGTGGACTCCATCATGGACTGGAAAGGACTCCTGGATGATGGCTTAAGTTCCATTGAGTCTCCTGTCCAGTAGGACCACGCCCAGACATACATGACAGGAGCTCCCTGCACGAGCCCCTTTCCTCCCTGACCGTCGGCAGCAGGCGACCAGAGTGCTGAGATGAACCCGAGGTTTTTCTTCAGTCGATCTGGAAATGATTCGACCATTACCTCTGTCGACACTGCAGCACTAAGCATGGTGCACCCTTGCCCTGCCTGAGTGGCCGGGCTGGGGACCTCTGCTTGACTCCTGGCTGCTCACATAGGGGCCTGCCTTTGGGAAGAGGCCCTGCTGGTGTATGGCAAGGAAATGTTGGTGCCCAGACTGGGCCCTGCTGGGCAAGTGTGCCTGGCCCGTCTGGCTGTTTTTTTGTTTCCCAAATGATTCTGTCTCTTGGCCTCAACCTTGCCATCTGACCCCCCTCTGTTGAACCGTCTGCTGCAAACCAGTGCCTGCCCCTGATGCCAACCGCTGGGAGCCCAGGCTGGGAACTCTCTGTATTGCCCTTCTGCAAGTATCCCCAGGAACCGGGTTGGAGCCCCATGCGTCTGTTGCTGGCAGTTCCAAGGCTGGGTTTTTGTTCAGGGCCGTCGGGTTGTTCCGGTGACGAACCTGCTGACAGTGCTGGCACCATCACAGAACAGCTCCGTCCAGGCAATGGTCCTCTTTGAGCAGTTGGCACACTGCTGTTGAGGATTGCATTGCAGTCCTTCGAGTCATGCCTGCGCCAACACTTCCTTCTTCCGCTGGCAGGTGACTGCAATGTGATTGGAACCCTGAACACTTGAAGCATTGTATGGGGCCTGACAGGTTTAGGTCGGGTCTTGAATCTCACAGACTCAAGGTCCAGGTGCATGGGAAGTGACCCTTGTGTGGATCAGCACCTGGTGGGTGGCTCTTGTTCACTGTTGCAGTGAGTTCGCTCTGGCCTTGACAATATGGCCTTCATCAAAATGGGGGTCCAGTGGGAGGGGCACAGGGACGTGGTACGAGCCCCCCCTTGTACACCTTTCCGAAGGCAACCAGTTCTACCATGCTGGGGATGGGTCACAACCAAGCCCCTTCAACTCCTCGTAGAGTCTCATCCCGAGGAATACCTAGAACCTCGTTCCTGAAGTGAACTCGCAGCGGAACTTGAGGTGGGTAGACCTTCCAGATACCTTACAAATCCGTAGTTTGGGAACGTTGAATTCGTTTGAAAGGCCCTGGTTTGCTTGTGCCCGACTGAGCGGGAATTCCTCCTCCTTCACATGGAGTCAGCCAGTCCCCGTCCAATGTGGAGGCCGCGCAACTGGTGTAGGGACCTGGGATGGCTCCATCCTTGCCAGAGGAGGAGGCTACATCCTCCTGGCTTCCTGCCCCGACCCCTATGGCCACATCTGGGTGCAAGTCTTCCTGGGTAGGGCTGCCAACGGACCTAGTGGCAGATTGGTAGATACAGTAGTCTCCACGCATCCTTGGCCTTCTTGGTCGGGGCTCCCCACCTGCCCCACGTCGTCCTCCCAACTCTCCCTGCATTCCAAGGATCGTTTTAGGCCGCTCTCCTGGATCTGCATGGAGACTGTAGGGTGGGGACCGAGCCAGCAAGCAAGAGCTCTGCTGTGCCTCACAGCCGCACACACTGGGGTGCGAGCTGTGAGCTGCAGAGCCCCAGTCAGGGCCCTAGCCACCCTCTCGTGGCTCACTGGCTCCTGAGCACTGAACACAGTCCAAGGATCTGTGAGTAACTAACAAAATTTTGCGAACAAAACACACTGTTTTCCAATCTCGTCCAGTCGAATTGTCCTAATGAAGAACCGCAGTGTCTCGTTCTCCCAGTATTACCATTTTTTTCAAGAGATGTTATAGAGCCATTTGGTTCTGAGAATTTTAATGTGTTATCATTTTATGTCTATTTTAATTCAGGAATTATGTTAGTGATAAACTGTTTAAATGAAATATAAAAAATATTTAAATTGATCGGTTTATTATTTTTCTGTAACTGTTCTTGCACAAATCATTGAAATTTATTATATTTTATCCATCGATACCATTCCAGCCCCTGCTTGGGTAGGGTAGGTGCCTGAGCGGAGCTTGTAGTCTCATAAGACTGTCATTCCCATTAGCCCCGTAGGGTTGGGAATGTCAGACCAGAGAGGCCTAGGCTTGTGCTAGGTCTGGGACAGTTGGTCCCAAAGATGAGGAGGTACTTGTGCCTCCTCCATGGAGACTTAGATCTCAGCCACTCCCTAAAGAGGGAGCCAAGGTCGCGGGCCCACAACTTGGAAACAGGCCTGGGCCGGGAGAATACCGCGATCTTTAATAATAATGATATTTATCATCGCATGTATTGTAAGCAAAGTTTTAAATAAAAGATAATACCGGCGAATAAGAAAAATAAATATATATAATAAAAAATTGAAGAGACTCCGGCAGGGCCGGATTAAAAAGTCTCCGGGCCCTAGGCTATTCATTTGGTGGGGCCCTTTGAGTTACGGTAAGCGAAGCGACCCCATCCAGCTTGGGGTGGGGGGGGTCGTGGTGAGCCTGTTTTTAAGGTCTAATTTAAATAACATCTGGCTATTAGGATTAAATTTAATAGGAAGTAGCATCACGACAACCAAAACCATTTACCACAGCCATTATAACTATCTTGTTAAATCATGCATTTTAAGAGAATAAACTCACGGACAGCATAGTATTACTAGATAGGCTATTAAAGTAGTGACATCATGTACCTATTATTTCAAATAACCACTACAGCCACTATAATTCCCCTTTATAAATCACGACCATTTTTGTTAATCCATTGCCTCATGCATAAGACGGTCAAATCATAATAAACTCAGAAAGTAAAGAATGTTTAATATTCACAAGGCACTTCTTAAATAAACTTTTTTCTGGATTTCATATTGGCCAAAATCATCAAATATATTCTGAAATCAATATTTCTTGTTAGAGCAGACTCATGGTCCAAACAAGGCGGGTTTACACAACTTGTCTTGGCTCAATTGTTGAACCAGAGCTGGGTTTTTTCACTTTTCAAACTGAAAATGACGTTCTCCTCATCAGTTTAGTAGCTGGAAGTGTTAGGTAAATGCGATACTACAATGTCAACATTAGGTTTCTGAGATACCTGCATTTTCTTAAATGTTTCAAAGCACTGAGGGTGCACATTTTTCCAGTGATTTTTAATCGATTCATATACGCAGAAAAATTAACTATTTCTTCAACAAAATGTGTCCCTGAACATCTGCTGAAAGGTGTTGTTGCAACTTTAATGCAGCTCTCCTCAATTTCTGCATCTGGCATAGTAAGTAATTTTGAACAGAAATCCAAACTTGTCTTGAGATTCTGGTAGATTTCTTTTCTTTTCACCATTTCTGTAATCATGAATTCAGAATGACAAAGTATGTAAGCTGTCCTTACATTTCTCCTTGGTTAGCAACACAATTTTCATTGTCTGGCCTTCAAAATTGCGTTTCCTCTTCCTTGACTGCTGATGATCAGCCTGGTAACTGTATACCTTTCACCAGCAGTTTAGTTTCTCTTCAAACATTCCAAAAGCTTCATCTTGCGAAGTGAGCTTACACATTCCACTAAGAACCTGTAAAGAGCAAAATGGTCAGTATAGTGCAGCTGGGTTGTCTCAGAGTGAATCAGCGTCGTTGGCACTTGAGCTGGCAAAAATCAATCTTGAGCAAACTAGGGAACAGAGAGCATTCGCAAGGGAAGAATATGATAGGGAAAGAGAAAGGAGGCAGTTTTCGCATTCTGTAAATGATTTTAGTTTACAAAAAGCAGTACAGTTTGTTCCCCGCTTCAATGAGGCCGAACCAGAGCAATTTTTCGAAAGCTTCGAAAATCAGGCTCGAGCCTTGAGGTGGCCGGAACAGCTTTGGGCATCGTTGGTTCATACAGCATTATTGGGTAAGGCACAGGAATTTACGTCAGTATTAAATGATGCTGAATTCTCTGATTATCAAGTAGTGAACCTGGAGTTTACCTGGAGAGAGTTCCGGGGGTCAACGCCCCCGCGGCCCGGTCTGAGACCAGGCCTCCTGGTGGATCAGAGCCTGATCAACCAGGCTGTTGCTGCTGGCTGCACGCAAACCAACATACGAGCCACAGCCCGGCTGATCCGGAACTGACTTTAGGTGCTTGTCCAGTGCCAGCTTGAAGACTGCCAGGGGTCTGTTGGTAATCCCCCTAATGTGTGCTGGGAGGCAGTTGAACAGTCTCGGGCCCCTGACACTTATTGTATGGTCTCTTAACGTGCTAGTGACACCCCTGCTTTTCATTGGGGGGATGGTGCATCGTCTGCCAAGTCTTTTGCTTTCGTAATGAGTGATTTTCGTGTGCAAGTTCGGTACTAGTCCCTCTAGGATTTTCCAGGTGTATATAATCATGTATCTCTCCCTCCTGCGTTCCAGGGAATACAGGTTTAGGAACCTCAAGCGCTCCCAATAATTGAGGTGTTTTATCTCCGTTATGCGCGCCGTGAAAGTTCTCTGTACATTTTCTAGGTCGGCAATTTCACCTGCCTTGAAAGGTGCTGTTAGTGTGCAGCAATATTCCAGCCTAGATAGAACAAGTGACCTGAAGAGTGTCATCATGGCTTGGCCTCCCTAGTTTTGAAGGTTCTCATTATCCATCCTGTCATTTTTCTAGCAGATGCGATTGATACAATGTTATGGTCCTTGAAGGTGAGATCCTCCGACATGATCACTCCCAGGTCTTTGACGTTGGTGTTTCGCTCTATTTTGTGGCCAGAATTTGTTTTGTACTCTGATGAAGATTTAATTTCCTCATGTTTACCATATCTGAGTAATTGAAATTTCATCGTTGAACTTCATATTGTTTTCTGCAGCCCACTGAAAGATTTGGTTGATGTCTGCCTGGAGCTTTGCAGTGTCTGCAATGGAAGACACTGTCATGCAGATTCGGGTGTCATCTGCAAAGGAAGACACGGTGCTGTGGCTGACATCCTTGTCTATGTCGGATATAAGGATGAGGAACAAGATGGGAGCGAGTACTGTGCCTTGTGGAACAGAGCTTTTCACCGTAGCTGCCTCGGACTTTACTCTGTTGACAACTACTCTCTGTGTTCTGTTAGTGAGGAAATTATAGATCCATCGACCGACTTTTCCTGTTATTCCTTTAGCACGCATTTTGTGCGCTATTACGCCATGGTCACACTTGTCGAAGGCTTTTGCAAAGTCTGTATATATTACATCGGCATTCTTTTTGTCTTCTAGTGAAGACCACAGTGTTGGGAGCATATACATGTATCCCAGCCAAATACAGAAAAACATTTAAATTAAGCAGGCGGCAGCTTGGTCAATCCCTAGTGGACTTTGTGAAACAGCAAACCAAAGCTTTTACCAGCTGCTATAAAGCAAGTGGTGTCTCTACCTTTGAGGAGCTGGTGCAGCTTATTCTGATTGATAACCTGCTGGAGTCTGTGGGACCAGAGGTTCGAGTCTTTCTGCAGGATCGTGACTTAACCACTGCATTGGAGGCAGCCAGGTTGGCTGATACCTTCGAAACTAACCGCTCCTTGTCCGAGCGGTCCCGTCTCTCTTTTCAACAGCCTGGCATGAGCAGAGATCGTCAACCTTGGAGAATGAAGTGCCAGCCCGGGGGGGAGAAGTTAGTCGCCAATAAATATGGTGAGCCAGCTTTTAATATGGTCCGGGGGGATTGGGATTTTTGGGGGGAGGGACTTTTAGAATTTTTTTTGGGGAGGGAAGGGGGTTTGGGGGGTTTAAGAGGGGAAAAAGGGATAGAGAAAAGGAATTTTGAGGAGTTTTTCCCCTGGGGGTTGGGGGGGAAATGAAATCAAGTTTGGAACTTTAGTTTTTAAAATTTTGGGGGGGTTTTGCGGCAAAACTTTTTGGGTAAAAAATTTTTTCTTTTTTCAAAAAAAACATGCAGAAATAAAAATTTAATTGGGAATGGGTAAATTTTTTTGGGGAAAAAATTTTCATTACATTTTTTAATTTTTAATTAAAAAAGGGGGGGGTCTTTTAAAGGGCTGGGGGGGGAAGCCCTTGGGTCCCCTTTAAGGTAAAAAAGTTTCGATTTTAATGATAGTTAGTGTTTGGGGGGTTCACCTTGGATCCTTTTTTTTTGGGACTGGAAACACTTTTCAATGTATCCTTTCCCAATTATAATTAAAATATGGGGGGGGTTTATTTGCAACGGGGTGGGCAGAAAGGAAATTGGCTTTTTTTCCCAGTTTTTTAGTTTATTGTTAGAAAAGTATTATTTTTGGGGGGGGTCTACATGATTCTTGACTTAAAAATACTTTCCCCAATGTAATTTTTATAACTGTAATTAAATTTTTTTTTTAAGTTTTAAAATAAAAGGTTTTGCTTTATTTTTTTTTTTTTTTTGTCTTTCATTTTGCAAAATTTTTTTTGGTTTTCTTACTAGGAAAAAATTTTTTTTTTTTTTACAACACTTAAGTTAAATTTGTTACGTAATACAGTCTTAAGTTTTGGGGTTTGGGGGTTTTCCCAAAAAATTTTTTTGGGCGTGTTGGGAGAGGGTTGTTGGTGTGCCCAAATTGGGGGGTTTTTTTTTTATTTTTTTTATTTTTTTTTTTTAAATTTTTTTTCATTTCTAAATTTTATTTTGGGGGCCCCTTTGCCTTGGGAGTTGAACAAAAATTGAATTTTTTTAAAAATTTGGGGGGTTTTTCACCGGGGTTTAGGGTTTTAAAAGAATGTTTTCCCCCTTTTTGGGGGACCTTTTTAATTTTTTTTTTTTGGGGGGGGTAAAATTGGTGGGTTTCGCCTTACTTATAGGAAAACGGGTTATGGGTTGGAAAGGGGGAAACCCTTTTCTGTTGTAATAAAGGGGGGAATTATTTTGTGTTTTATTTTTTTTTAATTTAAAAATTAAAATTTCCCTTGAGAAATTTTTAAAAAAAAAAAAAAAAAAAAAATTTTTATTATGTTATTAAGAAGATACTTTTTTTTTTAAAAAAATACATTTTTTTTTTTTTTTTTTAAAGTTTTGTTTTTTTTTTTTAAAAAAAAAAAAATTTTTATATAAAAAGTTTTTTTTGTAAAAAACTGAAATCT
The DNA here is from genome assembly GCF_026875155.1 of Cherax quadricarinatus. Classification (NCBI taxonomy): domain Eukaryota; kingdom Metazoa; phylum Arthropoda; class Malacostraca; order Decapoda; family Parastacidae; genus Cherax; species Cherax quadricarinatus. The sequence continues at coordinate 48,415,467 of NC_069429.1, forward strand.
ATCTTTTAAAATGGCACCGAATTTATCATGGGGTTCAAAAATTTAAAAAAAAAGTTTATTTCATAAGGATTAAAAGCTGAGTTTAAAACTTTGGTTATTGTTTGGGTTTTCGTAGTTAAAATGGGATTCAGGGGTCCCCTGAAAAAGGCAGGCAGAATTTGGGCATACTTGACTTAATTTAAAATAACAAATTTTAGAGGTTGTTGGTTTTTGGCTAAGTACTAAAAAACTAGTTTGGGTTTTCAATTGAAGCTTTTTTTTTTGGCCAGGGAAAAAGTTTAGTATTAAATTCACAGGATTCTATTTTAAAAAAAGATTTAATTTTTGTTTGGCCCAAATGAGTGAGGGTGGGAGGTGGTAACAGGCCCGGGCCGGGGGGCGTTTACCCCCGAAACTCTCCCCCGGTAAAATCCAGGTAACTCCATTTTTTAAGTTGAACCCCAGGTGGTATTCGTGAGAGTTGGGGGGGGGTTTTTGGGAGAAAGAGGTTTTTAAGGTGTTTTGAATAGGAAAATTTGGTCTGCTTCAAAAGTTTCCAGGGGGTTTTCAGTTTTTAGGGCCCCTTTGGGAATAAAATTTTCAAAGGTTTAGCGGACAAGGGGAAGCCGTTGGATGTTTTTATGGGTTTTGCCGGGGGTTCGCACAAACTTTAAGAAAGCTTTTTTTGCAAGGGGGTTTTTAGATTTAAGGGGTGTGTAGATTGCAAGTAGAAGTTGGATTAAATGAACTGGAAGTAAGTTAGACTTGAAGAGTGGGGGGGTGTGTTGCCCGGGAGGGTTTGTGAACCCTTTACGCAGCTTTTTGGGGTTTGGGTTATTATTCTTTAGGGGTTGCTGCTTGTCCCCGCACAAAGCAGGTTGGGGTTTGGAATAAGTGAGTGGGGAAAGGTGAGAAAAGGGGATTTTGGGCAGAGAAGACCCTTTAGAGGTCCCAAAATTTTTTTGGCTTTTTTGGAAGCTGGATATGGGGCGAAAAGGTTTTGGCCAGGATAAGCCAGGAAATTTTCCCCCATTTTTCTGGTTTGGAGGCAAACAAAGAATTTGCACCCGCTTGCTCCAACTAAGTTTATTGGCGTCATCAATCGATATTTTAATCAGCTCCTCATTTCTGGGTTGAAGGGGGGCAAGTTTGGGGAGGGAGACAAAAAGTCTGCTCAAACCCAAAAAAGGGGTTTCAGGTGTTTGGGACTTTTGGGGATTGAAAAGGAAGAGCGGGGACCAAAGGGCCTTCCTGCGGAAAACTCCAGTAAAGTGCCTTTTTGTGATTACGGTTTTAAGGTGATATGTCCCCTTTAGAATTAAATTTGAAATAAGCAACGATGGTCTTCCGTTGATAAGGTGGGAGGGGGCCCGGGTTTACGTCAAAACTTTTCTTATCAATAAAACTGTGGGGGTATTCATTTTCCAATGCGGAAAGGATCTCTTTTTATATTACAAGTGTTTTACCCCGAATCCAAAACTGGCGGGGGGTTGTTTTGGGGTTATAAAAATCTTTTTCCCGTCCTTTTCCAAGATTTTTAAGCATGGTGTTAGAGGCCCCAATTGTTTAATTGGTGGGCACCACCTTTTTGTTTGGTGTAACTTTCCATCTTATGTTTCGGGAAGGGAGTCCATTGACGTTAAAGAATGATAGCTGGAAAAGGCAGGGGCCCCCCTCCGTACGTAATTGGGCATGGCAGTTCCCCGATTTTTTTTTAGGACTTTAGGCCAAAGGGACTTCCGTGGCTCATTGGTGAAGATAAAGGGGTTAGGGGGAAATTCCCTCTGGTGGTCCCCGGGGAGGGAAAAAGGATGTGGGATTTTACGGCGAATTGATCCATGTTTAGGGAAGTGTTTCTTGTTACGTGGCAGGGGATGTTAGTGGGTTTCATTATTTAGTTGGACAATTCTTGGGGTTTTTTTCCCGTTTTTGGGTCCAGAACGAGGGGTTTTTTCCAGGGGTCTTTTTTATTCTCCTCTAGTGTCAGGAAACACTGGGGGGTAGGTTTTGGCTTTTTTTTTTCACTTTTGGGAGAGCTTAATATTTTAAAATTCTTTGTATTAACCTGTCTATATTGCTTTTCATTTGGTTGTTTTCTTGTCATCACAGAATGGGCTGGTTGCATGGGGGAACAACCGTTTGTTTTTTGATCTGTTTTTTTTTATGGACAATGTTTTTGTTAGCTAGTAATTTGTTAAAAAAAGCTTCCCAGTCATTTAATACCATTGCCTTGGGGAACCCTTTGGGCCAATTTAAAAATTTTTAGGTAGTGTGTTTCCTTATAGGCCCTCGGGGTTAAAGAGACTTTGTTTTTATTAAGGGGGGTTTACATGTTTGTCAGAGGAAGGGAGGGGGAAAGGGGGGGTGCTATTTGTTTCCCCGATTTAAGGGGGCTGTTTTTCCAAGGGAAAATTTGGTTGCCTTTTTCCATGGCCTGGTTGGGGGTTTTTTGGGTTTTAGAAGTGTGTTGGTTCAATTGTGATGAAATCTTAAGGCTGATTTGAACCAAGGTTTAGTTTGAAGTCTCCGGGGGAGAAGGGGGGTTACATTTGTTTGTTTGTTATTAGGACTTTAATTTCCACTGAATTTGGGATGTTTTTGGGGGGTATGGGGAAATGGATGATTGTTTAAGGCGTCTTAAGGTTTTTTTACAAAAAAATTACAAAAAGTACCCATTCTCCACAAGCAAATGGTCTAAGACAAATAATTGGAGGTAATGTTGCAATACCCCCCCCCCAACTTGGTTTGTTTTGAGGGAATTTTATATCCGGTGAGGGTAAATAAGTGCGTTGCCAGTTCTCAGAAAAATTGCGGGAAGGGTGAGTGACAAGGGTGTGGGGCAAGTGTTTGCTTAAGGACCTGAGTGAGAAATCTGAAACTTTTTCCCTTGTTTAGGTGGGGGCGGGTGTTTTGGGAATAAGGCAGTTACCCAATGGTTTTTTTTGTTGAGATTTGGAGGTTTTAGCAGGGGAAAATGAATCAACACTTTTGGTTTTTAAATTATGGTTATTTATTCCGAGTTGTTTGTTGAGTTCATATATATCTTATGGTTAGGAAGGGGGGGGCAATATATAGCGGTATTTTGGATGTAGGGTTTTGTCACTACACAAAATAATGAAGTTGTGTTGTTTAGGTTGTGCGATGGGCTAAAATACAACTGGGTAAATGGGAAAAAAAAATTCAAATTAAAAATTTGACAAACCCTTCCTTGTAATTCCTGGTTTTAAGAAGGGAGTTTGTTTTGACAGATGGCAAGTCAATATTTAACTTAATTTGTAAAATTAAAATAGCAAGCCCCAAAAATTTCCCAATTTGGGTTATTAGGGAATTTTGGATTACTTGTCCTTGAGGGAGAATGAGTTGGTCACTGTTTAATCTAAAATTTAAAAATAAATTTTAAAAAACACCAGCTTCCCTAGTAACCCCCCGGGGGCTAAATGGAATTTTGGGAGATATGTATTGAGTAAAAAAAAAGAACGGTTTTGTCAAAAAGAAAAAAAATCAAAAAAAATGACCCAATACCTGCCTAAAACCCCCTAGGGTAGGGTAGTGCCTGAGCCCAGCCTTTGCTCATAAGCCGTCTTTCCATTTGCCCCCTTTGGGGGGGGGAGGCAGACCCGAGAGGCCAGCTTTGGGAGGCCCGGGGAATTTGGGCCCCAAAAATGAGGAGGTACTTGGCCTCCCCCTGGGAGACTTAGGTCCAGACACTCCCCAAAAGGGAGCCAGGGCCCGGGGCCCCCACTTGGGGAAAAAGGGCCCCGGCCGGAGAAAACCCGGGAATCTTTAATAATAATAAAAAATCTATACATGGCGCTATAGGAATTAAAGGATTATCACTGGACGAAGATTGGAAAAAAAGTGTGGTTGTGTTCGCAAAACGTGTTATTTCGCACAATTAGCGTCGTTCCCGGAAACCCTTGGGCTGTGTTCAGTGCTTCAGAGCAGTGAGCCATGGGGGGTGCTATGGGCCCCGATGGGGCTTGAGCCTAAAAGCTCTGCACCCGTGTGGGGGTGTGAGGTCACAGGAGAGCTTGCTGCTGGCTCTGTCCCCAACCCAAACCCTGACGATCCAGGGGAGGGTTTTAAAAGTTTCCTGGAATGCGGGGACGAGTTGGAGGACGACTGGGGCGGGGGAGCCCCCACCCAAAAAGGCCAAGGATCAGTGGGTACTTATCACCAATCTGCCCCTAATCCGCGGCAGCCCCCCCCCAAGGAGCTTGACCCAAAGGCCTAGGGGGGGTGGGAAAGGGCCAGAGGGTGTAGTCTCAACGGCAAGGTGGGGCCTCCCAGGCCCTACACCAGTTGGCCCGGCCTCCCAGGGACTGGGGACTGGCTGACTCCCTCGGGAGGAGTTCCCCCTAGCTCAGGCCAAGCAACCCGGGGCCTTTAGCAAATCAAGGTTCCCTACGGGTTTGTACGGATCGGGAAGGGCTACCCCCCCTCAAGTTCCTGCGGTTGAAGGGGCTGTTGTGACCCATCCACATGGGGAACTGTTGTTAGAGGGTGCAAAAGGGTGCTTTTCACTCCCTGTGCCCCCCACTGGGCCCCCTTTTGGGAAATGCCCCAAAATTGAAGGGGAGGCGACTCACTGCAACGGTGAAAAGGTGCCCACCACCAGGGCTGACCACCACAAAAGGGCCACTTCCCCCGCCCAGACCTTGGGGGCTTGGGAAAATTCCCGACCTGCCAACCTGTCAGGCCCAGCACAATGCTTTAACTGAGGGGTTCAATCATATTCAGCCCCTGCCAGCGGAGAAAAAGTGTGGTGTGTGCAGCAAGGGACACGACTCGAGGGCTGCATTGCAAATCCTCAAAACCAACTGGCGAAGCCCTTTGGGGGAGAGCCCAGTGTGCAACTGCTCAAAAAAGGGCCCCATGCCTGGAAAACCGGGGTGTCCCTGTGATGGTTAGCACTGCAGCAGTTTGTCATCGGAACAAAAAGCAGCCCCGAGCCACCCAGTTGAACCCCAGCAAAAAGTCAGATGGGCTCCAATCACGTTCCCTGAAACGCAGGAGGGGAATCCAGGGGGTTTTCCCCGCACTGGGTCCCCGCGGTGCATCAGAGGGCAGGCACGGTTTTCAGCAGGCGTCAACTGCGGGGTCAGATGGCAGGTGGCCAAGAAGCGAATCATTGGAAAAAAAAAAGCACAGGCCGGCACTGCCCCGAGTCCGTGGGGCCCAAAATTCCTTTTCCATACCCAGAGGCTCTTTAAGGGGCAGGCCCCCTTGAGCGCCAGGTCGGTGGGTCCCCCGGGGGGGCCTGGAAGCCCCTGGCCCTCAGGCGGGGCCCCGGGTGCACCCCGCTATGCTGTTTCGTTGTCGACAGCCCCCGACATACCCCGTGACCCCCGCCCGCTCGGGGTCGTCAGGAGGGTAATGGTCGAATCCTTTTTTTGGATCGCTGAAGAAAAACCCTCGGGGGCATCTCGGGGGTCCTCTTCGCCCCCTGCCCTCGGGGAAAGGGCGGGGGGCCCGCAGGCAGCTCCTTTATGGATGGGGGGGTCCTACTACAGGAAAGAATCATGGGCTTCAAGCCATCATCCCGAAGCCCTTCAGTCTGTGATGGAAAAGGCCCCCCAGTTCAAAAGGCGGGTCCCAGCAAATGGAATGGAGCCACCTCTGCGGCCCTTTAGATCCCCCAGTGGAACATTTGTTGCGCAGGGGAAAATTTACTTTGTGATTGAAGCTGTTTAGGATGATTGATTTTCCTGTTTCAGGAGACATCACCGATTTGTCACGTCAAATGCAGCCCCTATTCCGGGATTTTTGCCTCCTTCTCCCGGGAAGGGACTGGCAGGGGACGGCGTCTAGTCAAGACCATACCCTATTCAAATTTCCCCTGACCCCCTCGATGTGGGGGAGGGGGTATGGTTCAGGCTGCACCCCCCACCTGGCGGTGGACCTCCTGGTTTACATATTACAGAAGCTCTCGGTACACCCTTGACATTTAGAGGTGGCAGCATCGCCCCACGGGAGGGGGCTTTTGGGCTGGGATTCAATGCCCCCCACCCAAAACTTTTTTGTCTTCCTACCAAACCCGCTGGGAGGCCCTTCCTGTGCGGAGGAGGTCCCTGAATGCCCCCTCAAAAATGGTGAGCCAAACCCCTCACTATGGTGCCGCTTGGATGTCAATATCTTAGGCGTTGCTTAATGCGAGATGGGAGGTCCACCCCTTTTCACCCGTGATCACTTTGAGTGGTCCCCCAGCTGATGGTCCAGCGGTGCCCGCTCCCACATACCCCAATGGAATCTAAAAAAAGGCCCCTGGCAGTGCTTCCCGGGGGTATTGAGCTGGTGGGCAGAGTCTCCCCCTTTCCCGAAAACCCGATGAGGCGGCTCAAAATTGCATGGCCTTCACCTGTGCAGCTGAGGGAGCAATACCTAAGTTTTAAAGGCAGGGGTCATAAAACTGACTGGTGTTTTACAATGGGACATCAGGAACAGAAAAACCCCGCTTTAATGTGTAACCAAAATGACAGGGAAAACCACGGTGAGTCCCTGCGTCTGCCAGGGGAATGGGGGGTGGGAGCAGCCCCATGTCTACACAGGGGTTGGCAGGCTAAAAGGTTCGAGTGGTGTGCCCCTTCAGCTCTCCCCCACCTTATCTGAGATTTTTGGGCAGTTCATTGGAAATGGGCAGCTTTGCAGTGTGGTTTGTTGCACCCAGCCCGCAAGGAGGCAAAACGTTGGGGTATTCACCTCCAGGGGAAAGGTCAATGCCTCAGGATCCCAGGCCTCCAAAACCACCCCCCTTTCCCAAAGGGTGATGGTGACCAGCGGATCCAGGTTGAAATCAAGTGAGACTTCACCGACCGGGCTCCAGGCACCTTCAATCTCACGAAACTGCCGGGGCATGATGGTATACCTTTGGCTTTTCACCCCGGGCTGGGCCCTTTTGGAATTCAGCTGTCCTGGGGGTCTCAACCAGACTTGGGGAGTTTTGGGAAAATCCTGCTTGGAAGGGGTGCATCTCCCCATCCTAAACCTGGGATCTTTGGCAATGTGAGACCCAATCCCCCCCCAATTTCTTCGAAGGTGTCTGAAAAGATTGTGTTTGGGGGCCTGAGGGGGAAAACTTGGGCCCCTCATAAACACCTCTTGGCTTCACCAGAGGAGGGGGACTTTGAAAGCCTTTTCCACTTATGACCGCATTTGGGTGGACGCCCCAAACCCCAAAGTTTTCTTTCTTACCTCGAGAAAGTTTTTTACTAGCCGTGACCTGCTTTTTCTCATCTTGGCCCCCAGGGGGATTAAAGGGGAGGCTGTTTCATGGTTCATTTTCCCATCTCCGGACAGGTGGGCCGGGTAGCTTTCCCGGGGGAGCCTCTTCTCTCAAGACCCCCGGACAAAGGCATCCACAGGGTGGTGCTTAGTGACCCAAGGTGCCCGTCAGAGGCTTCAGGGTCCCGGGATTGACCTGGAGGGGTTCACATTTTAAAAGGGACCCGGCTCTCTTAAGGGCCCCCCCCTTCCAAAAAATTGGGCCAAATTTAAAGAGACTTGCAAAGGGTCAGGGCTTGGTCCTGGGCCAACCCCGGTTTTGGGCCAGTGGAGGTCATGAAGGCTACTCCAGAAACTTTCCCATGATTTGGGGGCCTTTCCGGTTTTGCAGACCCAAAAAACAAACCCCTTGTGCCCTAGCAAGTGTACGGCCATACTCTCCCAGGGGGCCTGCTGGTCGAAAAAACACTAACCTCTTTAAGACAGGACCAATGGGGCTCCAGGGGGGATTTCAAAATTTCCCGACTAGGGGCTACAAATGAGAGGATTTCCCGGGTCCAAGGGGAAGGGACCCGATCCCCGGGGTGGTGTGGGATAGGTGCCAGGGAAAAGTCTTCCATGCATTCCCCCGGGGGGAGGGGTGGCAGATGGCAAAAACTTTTCCCCCCGTTGCCACCCGAGCTGGCGGTGGCGGAAAAACCTTCCGCGCAAGGGGATTAAAAAAAAGGGGAATTCTGCACCACCTTTCCCGTAGCAAGGGGTGGGAAGGCCCAGGGTTTTTGGGGCCATATTACACGATGGCTCCCGAACCAGTGGGCGCCCCTGCTGGGGGTGTTCCCAGCAATCTACAGCGGTTTGGCCCTCCCAGACCCTTGCACCATCCCCCAGGCCGAACCCTTTTCCATCCAAACAAGCTCTGCAATGCTCTTGCAGACCTCAGCATCCCCCTCATCCCTTTGATTTCCCAAGGCAGATCCAAGCGTTATGACATAGAGCCAAAGGACAACATCACTTAAAACATTCCATCCGGGGTGACCTGCGACCCATGGCCCGGGTCCAAGGGGACCCTCAATGGGGCCCCAGCCATGTGGGGTATCCCCGGCAAAAGAGCTGCAGATGAGGGTGGGTAGGACTGCAACCCTCGGGCGAGCCCTGCTGCGATCTCCATCGCCCCAGATTGCCTGTGGGGGCGGTGGCCAGCGCCCTTCCCTGACCCTGGGGATTCCCCGGCTCTGTTGGTATGTCAGGGGAACCCAGGGTGCCCCCCCCAAGTTTCGACCAGTCCCGGAACTGAGGGTATACCCCGCCTACGCTTAGGGGATCCCCCATGCGCGATTGTTGAACGGGGGCAGGAGGAGTTTTGTGCCCCTTTTGACGAATGGTTCCCCGGGCCCCGGTGACTCCTGTTAGAGCCCCCCTACGATGCCCCTTTGCCGAGCACTTTTCCCAAACCCCCCGTAGGCGGGCCCCGGGGGGTGAGGCACACACTTGTGTACTTTGTGTAGGCTTGAACCCTTTCTTCCCCTCCCTTTTTAGTCATCCCCCCCCGCTGAAGTTGCTGCGAGGGCCTGCTTTGGGGGCCTCCATTGCACTGCACACCAGCCACTGTTAGTGCACACTAACGTTTGGTATGTCATTGGCCATATGGGCCGTGAGGTAATCCCCCCTTTCTGCTGAAGACCTGCCACGCAGGTGCAAGTAACGATAAACGTCACTTCCCTACCCGGGGAGCCAATGCCGGGTCACCAAAATGGAAGAGACCCGGGCCGGGATACCATACCAGGAGATCAAATAGAATGAATAGAATAGAATCATTATTACATCGACACCATGCCTAACCCTTCTAGGGTTGGGTAGGTGCCTGAGCCGGAGTTCGTAGCTCACAAGACTGTCATTCCATTAGCCCCCTTGGGGCGGGATGGCAGACTAGAGAGGCCTAGCTTGTGGCTAGGCTGGGAACAGTTGGTCCCAAAGATGAAGAGTTATTTGTGCCTCCTCCCATGGGAGACTTAGGTCTCAGACACTTCCTAAAGAGGGAGCCAAGGCTGGACCACCACTTGGAAAAGGCCGGGCCGGGAGAATACCGGCCAATCTTTAATAATAATAATTATTATTACATTTCTTTTATTTCCATTTAAATAATGCATTACTTATGTGCATGTGTATGTGTGTGGGTGTGCGTGCTTGTGTGTATGCATATATTTGTATGCTTGTGTGCATATGTCCGTGCGTGCGCCCTCTGTGTGTATGTTGTGTGCGCGCACGCTAGTGTTTACCTTGAGAGAGTTCTGGGGGTCAACGCCCCCGTGGCCCGGTCTGTGACCAGGCCTCCTGGTGGATCAGAGCCTGATCAACCAGGCTGTTACTGTTGGCTGCATACCACAAACGTACGAGCCACAGCCCGGCTGGCCAGGAACCGACTTTAGGTGGGTGTATGATCCACTTAATATTTGTATTTATAACTCTTTACAATTGTGACCAGGTGTGGACGTATCAGTGGTTCATTACTTTGTAATTTGTTCATGACTGTAACCATGTATAGGAGTGAGGCTGATTCATTACCTCTGTAACTTGTCATGATTGTGACCAGATCTACCTGGAGTTCATTACCTTTGTAACTAGTTCAGCTATCATAACTTTGGGGTCCAGTTCCTGGGACCCATTATGTACCTTTGTAATCTTTTGACTACTGCTTACAGGATGGGTATGGGGTGCATAATGAAGATATTAAACTAACTAAAACTAAACTGTGTGTGTGTGTGTGTGTGTGTGTGTGTGTGGTGTGTGTGTGTGTGTGTGTGTGTGTGTGTGTGTGTTGTGTGTGTGTGTGTGTGTGTATTGTGAGTGAGTGTTGTGTGTGTGTGTGTGACTCAACAATCAATATTTGCACCAATAACTCATTACAGTTGTGCCCGGGGTGTGGAAGTGTGAATGCTCATTACTCTATAATTGTTCATGATTGTAGCCATGTATAAACGTAAGTAACCATTCTTACAGGATTCATTACCTTTGTAACTTGTGAGTTCATTACCTTAGTAAATTGTGAGTTCATTACCTTTGTAAATTGTGAGTTCATTACCATTGTAAATTGTGAGTTCATTACCTCTGTAACTTGCTCAGCTATCAAAACTTTGGAGTCCAGTCCCTGGACCAATTATGTACCTCTGTAATCTTTTGACTACCACCCACAGGATGGGTATCGGGTGCATAATAAACTTATTAAACTAACTAACTTTTAATCCTTTTATAATTTTTAGACTGATGAGTTTCTAAAACCCATCATTGTTATATATTCAGCAGGAGCCACCATACCCAGCTCTTTTAGGGCAGGGTAGGTGCCCGACCCAGAGCTTGCTACTGCAGTTCACAAAACTACTATTCCCATTTCCCAATTGTCCTCTTTCCTCTCGGGCCGAGAGGACCATCTGTGCAGACGCTCCTCAGTTGACTCACAGGTACCGAAGTGAGTGGTTGTGTGCTCTGCTCCTAGCTCTCTGGTGGCGAAAATCAACATTTTCCTACAAGATGGAGGGAAGCCGGTGATGGGTTAACACTGTATGTGTGGAGCTTTTGCAGGGATCTTTGTTGGATCGTAATGTCGACGTCCTCCTAATCCAAATGCTGCGAGACACATAAGATCTCCAAAGATGATATCTATGGCATTTCAGTCAACGGTGCTTCCCGGGTTTTCGTTAAGTTTATGACTCCTACAGTGCATGAGGATGTTGTTCAACGATATCAAGATCTACGTTGTGAGGTGAACCCAACTGTGGCAGTGTGTCTTCGGGATTTGTCCCCCACTTACACATGGGTCAAGCTTTGAAACGTCTCCCTCGAAGCTGATGAGTATGCAATCTGTAAGGCCTTCACCAAATTTGGGATGATTCACCAGACATATGCAGGTGTATGAAGCCATGGCCCATTTGAAGGTAAACCTGATGTGTCGTTTTCAGTGAAAATGTTCATCAAAATGCCCATCCTGTCTTTTGTTCTCCTCAACTTCTACCGTACTCAGGTATATGTGTATTACCAGGGGCAAAGGATGACGTGTCGGTTATGTGACGCGTATGGACACATGGCGTATCAATGTGATCGTCAGTGTTCCCGTCAACAAGATGAGCAACGTGTGCTGTCAGACGCTTCTACACAAGCCCCCGAGTTCATGGTAGGCGAGGGCGTCCATCCGACACCAACGTCTCAACAGCCTTCCCTCGATATACCTGTCATTACACCTGACTCGCCGTGTGTAACATTGCCATGTATGGAGACGAGCGTTGCCGATGTTGTTCCATCTCGTGAAGTCGAGCTAGACCTCCCTGTATCATTCCAGAATTACATGGTGCGATGGAGGAGTGTCCGGCGCCACCATCCACCCCAGTGACATCCGATAATAGCGTTGGTAGACCACCATCAACGATTGCTACTCTCGACGGACCCACTGTGATAACTACTAGCATGGATGTCCATGCGCACGAGACTGCACCTGCCCACACCACCTGCACAGTTGTCGACGACAGCTCCCGTAAGCGGTTGGTAGGGAATTCAAGTAGTGATGATGGAATGACACCAGGATAACGACCTGGAAAAAAGTCGTGGGCCGCAAATCCGGCTAATGGCTTTGAAAATAATGTCAGGGTGGCGAGTCTCCCGCCTGGCAATGTTTGTGGCACAGACAGTTATGTCGCTCAATGTCTAAATGTATTACGAGTGAATATGTGTTATGAAAACAGCAATATTCCAGTGTTTTAAATTAAATGCCGGGGGGGCA
>NC_069429.1:48427934-48472291 GCF_026875155.1 Cherax quadricarinatus
GTGTGTGGGGGTGCGTCCTTGGTGTATGATATATTGTACGCTCGTGTGCACATGTCCGTGCGTGCGCCCTCGTGTGTGTATGTGCGCGCGCGCGCTAGTGTGGGTGTATGATCCACTTAATATTTGTATTTATAACTCATTACAATTGTGACCAGGTGTGGACGTATCAGTGGTTCATTACTTTGTAATTTGTTCATGACTGTAACCATGTATAGGAGTGAGGATGATTCATTACCTCTGTAACTTGTCATGATTGTGACCAGATCTACCTGGAGTTCATTACCTCTGTAACTTGCCATGATTGTGACCAGATCTACCTGGAGTTCATTACCTTTGTAACTAGTTCAGCTATCATAACTTTGGGGTCCAGTCACTGGACCCATTATGTACCTTTGTAATCTTTTGACTACCGCCCACAGGATGGGTATGGGGTTTACCTGGAGTTTACCTGGAGAGAGTTCCGGGGGTCAACGCCCCCGCGGCCCGGTCTGTGACCAGGCCTCCTTAGGTCAGTGTCCCAGGATGCGACCCACACCAGTCGACTAACACCCAGGTACCCATTTTACTGATGGGGAACATAGACAACAGGTGGAAAGAAACACGTCCAATGTTTCTACTCTGGCTGGGAATCGAACCCAGGCCCTCACCGTGTGAAGCGAGAGCGTTAACCACCAGGCCACCAGAACTAAAGTGTACTCACCTATTTGTACTCACCTATTTGTGGTTGCAGGGGTCGAGTCCTAGCTCCTGGCCCCGCCTCTTCACCGGTTGCTACTAGGCCCTCTCTCTCCCCGCTCCATGAGCTTTATCAAACCTCGTCTTAAAACTGTGTATGGTTCCTGCCTCCACTACATCATTTTCTAGGCTATTCCACTGCCTTACAACTCTATGACTGAAGAAATACTTCCTACTATCTCTCTGACTCATTTGTGTCTTCAACTTCCAATTGTGGCCTCTTGTTTCTGTGTCCCCTCCCTGGAACATCCTGTCTTTGTCCACCTTGTCTATTCCACACAGTATTTTATATGTCGTTATCATGTCTCCCCTGACCCTCCTGTCCTCCAGTGTGGTCAGGCCGATTTCCCTTAATCTTTCTTCATAGGACATTCCCATTAGCTCTGGAACTAACCTTTTTGCAAACCTTTGTACTTTCTCTAGTTTCTTGACGTGCTTATCAAGTGCGGGTTCCAAACAGGTGCTGCATACTCCAGTATGGGCCTGACATACACGGTGTACAGTGTCTTGAATGATTCCTTACTTAGGTATCGGAATGCTGTTCTCAGGTTTGCCAGGCGCCCATATGCTGCAGCAGTTATCTGATTGATGTGTGCTTCCGGAGACATGCTCGGTGTTATACTCACCCCAAGATCTTTCTCCTTGAGTGAGGTTTGCAGTCTTTGGCCACCTAGCCTATACTCTGTCTGTGGTCTTCTGTGCCCTTCCCCCATCTTCATGACTTTGCATTTGGCAGGATTAAATTCGAGAAGCCATTTGCTGGACCAGGTGTCCAGTCTGTCCAGGTCTCTTTGAAGTCCTGCCTGGTCCTCATCAGATTTAATTCTCCTCATTAACTTCACATCATCTGCAAACAGGGACACTTCTGAGTCTAACCCTTCCATCATGTCGTTCACATATACCAAAAATAGCACTGGTCCTAGGACCGACCCCTGTGGGACCCCGCTCGTCACAGGTGCCCACTGTGATACATCATTACGTACCATGACTCGTTGTTTCCTCCCTGTCAGGTATTCTCTGATCCATTGCAGTGCCCTTCCTGTTATATGCGCCTGATGCTCTAGCTTCTGCACTAATCTCTTGTGAGGAACTGTGTCAAAGGCCTTCTTGCAGTCCAAGAAGATGCAATCAACCCACCCCTCTCTCTCTTGTCTTACTTCTGTTATTTTATCATAAAACTCCAGAAGGTTTGTGACACAGGATTTGCCTTCCGTGAATCCGTGCTGGTTGGCATTTATACTCCTGTTCCGTTCCAGGTGCTCCACCACTCTCCTCCTGATAATCTTCTCCATAATTTTGCATACTATACACGTCAATGACACAGGTCTATAGTTTAGTGCCTCTTTTCTGTCTCCTTTTTTAAAAATGGGAACTACATTTGCCGTCTTCCATACCTCAGGTAGTTGCCCAGTTTCCACGGATGTGTTGAAGATTGTGGTAAGTGGCACACACAACATATCTGCTCCCTCTCTAAGGACCCACGGGGAGATGTTGTCTGGTCCCATTGCCTTTGAGGTATCGATGTCCCTTAGCAGTTTCTTCACCTCCTCCTCATCTGTATGTATGTGTGTGTGTGTGTGTGTGTGTGTGTGTGTGTGTGTGTGTGTGTGTGTGTGTGTGTGTGTGTGTGTGTGTGGTGTGTGTGACTCAACAATCAATATTTGCACCAATAACTCACTACAGTTGTGACCGGGTGTGGAAGTGTGAATTGCTCATTACACAATAATTTGTTCATGATTGTAGCCATGTATAAATGTAAGTAACCATTCTACAGAATTCATTACCTTTGTAACTTGTGAGCTCATTACCTTTGTACCTAGTTCAGCTATCAAAACTTTGGGGGCCCAGTCCCTGGACCCATTACGTACCTCTGTAATCTGTAAATACCTTTGTAACTTGTCATGATTGTGACCAGACTTACCTGGAGTTCATTACCTTTGTAAATTGTGAGTTCATTACCTTTGTAAATTGTGAGTTCATTACCTTTGTAAATTGTGAGTTCATTAGCTTTGTAAATTGTGAATTCATTACCTCTGTAACTTGCTCAGCTATCAAAACTTTGGAGTCCAGTCCCTGGACCAATTATGTACCTCTGTAATCTTTTGACTACCGCCCACAGGATGGGTATGGGGTGCATAATAAACATATTAAACTAACTATCACTGTCTGTAATCATGCAAATACAAATTTTTCATTATCAATTATTATTAATTTTTTTAATTATTATTAAATTTTTTTTTCTGTCAATTGGGGGGATATGGCCCTTGTAGCCCCCTTTCCTCTGGCTGTGCATCTAAAAATTCAAAACGTTACCAGAAAGGAGTCATATACAGAACTTTTACAAAAGATTAGGTTAGTGATTTGGGCTACGAATATTTTACTAATTCATCCTCCTTGATCTCCAATTTACTTAAAAAAAAATCATACTGAGTCCAAGAACAATGCACAATAGTATTTACATTACCATTTTTATAACTAAACTAATCATTATGTTTTGCATGATATATGGCCTACCACCATAGATAAGGACATGAGAATTAAAGAATGCAGGGACAATTTTCAGTTTCACCCAACCAACGATTTTCTGATATGGCTTATGTGTTTCTAGAGAAATATGTAGTAAATTAATTAATGTTCTACATCACTTCTGTCGCAACTTGAAAACTAAACATTTGCGACGGAAGTGATGTAGAACATCAATCAATTGAGATCTGTTATTGAAATGATAAAGACTTAAAGACAGGACAAAGTGCTTTTAAAACCTACAAATGGAAGTCAGTTTGCGTTTTTAGGTTTTTCTTTATAGTATTTTTACCAAAAATGCGTCTTTACTGGTCCATGTGTCATTACTGGTCAAGTAACCTTATCAGGTACCTCCCTTAACATTAAGAGGCGAAAACAAACATTTATCCATACACATCAATGTCTATCAACAACACTTTTTTCAAATTCAAATTCAAAGTTTATTCTCTATAAGGATTACAATGCTGAGTTTACAGAAATTTGGTTATTGTTTGGTTTACATGTAGTAAAATTGTGATTACAGAGTGTACCACTAGAACGCTTAGCATGGCTAGGCATTTCGAGCATACTTAGTTTTATTCTTGATTGTAAAATATTACAAATTTTTAGGAAAATTTTGGTATTATGGCAAAAGTGACAAAATACTATTTTTGTGATTTAGCAATGTAAAATCCCTTTTTTTTTGGCACAGTATAAAATTTTTCAGTTTTGGATTATAAACAGGTTTCATTTTTTTAAGACGGGAGTTTAATTTTTTCTTTTTTATGGTCAAATGAGTGAGCGAGTGTAATTTGTGAACCACCAGGTGGTTTTTCGGGGTATTTATTGAGGGGGTGTATCGGGGAGAAAAGGATGTTTTCTAAGGGTTTTTTTAAAAGGTGATGAATGTGCCCTGCAGTTCTAGAGTTTTTCATTTTAGGGTATTCCAGATTATGGGGCCCTTTGACATACATTAAATTTTTTTAAAAGGGTTTTGGGTGGGAACAGGGGGAATGCCCGAGAAAATTTTTTGTTTCGGGTGTTATCCCCTGGGGGTTCTTTCAAAACCCTATCAAAAAAGCTTTTTTAGGTAAAGGGTTAATTTTAAATTTTTTAAGGCCCTGTAATAAAAATTCACAGTATAAGTGTGGATGACTGAACGGGGAGAAAGGGTTTAATCTTTGAAGAGGGGGGGGTGTGCTGCCGGGGATGGGTTTTAGTGTTTTTTTTAATTCCCCCCTTAAAAACGGGAAAAGTTTTTTGTTGGGTAATTTTGGGTTGAGGTGTGTTGCTGCATTGACCCCCAAGCACAAAGAAAGGGTGAGAATGGATAAATAAGCGAGGGTTTTGTGTGAGAAGGGCTTTTTGCGGCACGTAGTATCGATCTTGGAGGGGGTTTCCCACCTTTTTGGAATATTTTTTTGGGGCTATTTTGCGGGAAAAGGGGTGCTGAAATTCAGTTGTTGTCAAGGTATAAGAGGGGGAATTTTTCCCCCATTTTTTTCTGGAAAATTAGAGGGGTGTAAAATTTTAAAATTTTAAATTGTGCATCTCCTGCTCGGCTACCAAACATAATATAGAAAGGGGGGGGGGGGGGGGCAGTTTTTAAGCGTAATTTTTTTGGGCTGTGATCCAAGTCGATTTTTTAAAATCAGCCCTAAATTCAAAATGGTTTTGAGGGTGGCAAGATTGGGGTGAGAGATGACATAAGTCTGTCATCAGCAAAGAGAAGGGTTTCAGGTTTTGGGGAAAATTTTGGAAAATCATTGATGTATATGGGGAAAAGAGCAGGGGACCAAGGACACTTCCCTGCGGAACCCCCAGAAACAAGGGGGCCGGGTTTTTGCTGATGCGGGTGTTTTTAAATGGTGACGAAACGGGATCCCCAATTAGAAAAGGGAAAGATTTAAAATTAAGCAAGCGCTTTGGCCTCTTATACCGAAGTGGTCAATTTTGTGGAGTAGGATTTCGTTTTTTACTGTGTCAAAAGTTTTCCCTTAGGTCAAAAATTTTTTCCTAAAAAATTTTCCCTTTTTTTCCAAATTTCCTGGGTAAAGCAATCTAGCTTTTTTAATGATTGCCATTAGTGTTTTTATTTTTCCTGAATCCAAACTGGCGGGGGTTGATTTATGTTTTGAGACTTTATAAATGAATACAGTCTCCCGTGCACGAGTTTTTTCCCAAAGTTTTTTTGGATAGCAATGGTAATTTTAGATATTGGCCTATAGTTTTTTTAAGTCTGTGGGGTCCCCCCCTTTTTATGTTTTGGTGTAACCCTTCCCCATCTTGAGAAAGTTTCGGAAGGTCTAGTCTCTATTGACTTGTTAAAAAAGTAGGGGAAAATAGCATGCAAAAGGACATGGGCCGCTCGCTTGTACAGTAAGGGTTTGGACATGAGACAGTTTCCCCCTGGTTTTTTTTTTAAGTGTTTTTAAATGATCTCAATGATTTCCCGGGTGGGCTCATTTGGTGCAAGATAGAAGGAAATTGGGGAAAAATTTCCTTCCCTAGGTAGCCCCGCATGGGCATTGGTAGGGGGGGAAATTTTACGGGCGGATTAGATCCAAAGTTGAGAAAAAAGTCGTTTAATCTTGTTACGGGTGTCAGGGGGAGTAGTGGTGTTTCATTAGGTTTGTTTGGGGACAATATTCTTTTTTTTTCTCATTTTGTGGGCCCCCTAGAATCTGAAAAAGTGTTTTCCGTTTTTTTTTATATCTCCTCTAGTGTTTTGTGAATCAAAGGGAGTAGTATAGTTTGTTTGCCTTTTTTTTTCCTTTGGGAGAGCTGATGAAAAGTGTTTAAGATATCTTTGTGTAAATTTAAACCCTGTCTATATGCCCTTTTCCCTATTGGTGTTTCTTGTCTATGGTTTCAGAATGGTGCTGGTTAGGGCCCTGGGGAACCAAGCCGTTTTTTTTTATCTGTTTTTTTTTAAGGGCCCAAAGTTTTTTTGTATAAATCAAAATAATTTGTTTTAAAAAAAGATGGGCTGTCCATCCTTTAATCCCCTTTTGGGCCCTTTGGGGAATTCCGTAGGCCAGTCAAAAGTCTCTAGGTCAAACTGTGAACTTCCTTACGAAAGGGTCGTCCCTGGAGTCTAAATGAAAACTTTTTGTATTTAAGTGTTTGGGGGACTAATGTTTGTCAGGAGGGAAAGGAGGGTAGTGGCTGTAGGCATCTGTGATTATCCCTAATTTTGGGGGCTAGTATATTGGTCCATATTGTTTTATTAAGGGGTTGGGACTTTCTCAGTGACCCCGGGTTTGGGTTTTGTTTTTTTTGGGATGAAAAGTGGTTGTTCAAATTGTTGATTAAAAACAGTTACAGGCTGTCATCTAAATAAACCAAGGTTGATGTTGAAGTCTCCACCCAAGAGAAGGTGGTGGGTTATTTAATTTTTCTGTTTGTTTTTTAGTGACTTTAAAATTTTTCACTGAAATTTGGGGTGTTTTTTGGGGTATCCCCGGGAAATTTGGGACCGATTGTTATAGGCTTTTTAAGGGTTTTTTTCAAATTAAAAAATTTGGGAAAAATTTTAAATTTCCCCCTATTCATCCAAAAGCAAGTGGTGCTAAGACAAAAATAAATTTGGTTTGAGTAATAGATTGGGAATACCACCCCCAAATTGGTTTTTTCTGCAGTTTTTGAATTGCGTGGGATCCTGGTAGAGGGTTTGAAATCAAATTTTGTCCTTCTTAAACCAGGTCCCCAGTAAGAAAAAATGCAGGGGAAGGGTGTCTTTTGTATTTAAAAGGGGTGGGTAGGGGTCATCATAGTGTTTTTCTTAAGGACCCGATGTTGTAGTTAAGTACGATAGACTTTTACAATTTTTTTTAGGAAAAGTGGTGGCTTGTATGCTGTGTAATAAAGGGAGTTACTTTCCAATAGGTTTTTATTGGGGGGGTTTAGATTAAAAGGGGGTTTTTGAAACAGGGTCCCAAAGTGATAAACATGGTTTTTAAATCCTGAGTTGTGTGTTGAGTTTTTTACTACTGATAAACTGTAGTGGTTGGAAGTTTTGGGCAAGTATATAGCTAGAGTATTTTTTGGCATGTAAAGGGGTTTGTCACACTACAAAATAATGAAGTTGATGGTTTTCTGTTTTGTGCAAGTACAAGTCTAATAACGTGTAATTACTACAGAAAATTTGGGGAGGGAACTCCGATACCACCCATTAGCGGGGAAAAAACAGTGTTCTGATGTAAACAAAGCTGTTTTTTAGTTTTTGCCATCTATGGGGGGTTAGATATTGTTTATTTGGATTTTTGTAAAACCTTCGGGCAGAGTAAACCCACAAGAGACTCTTAAAAAAAAGTGGCAGCTCTGGTAAAAGGAGGTAAATTCTAGCATTGGGTTGAGGGATGGCTTACCAAAGAAAGCAGAGAGTTTAAACCCTTAATGGGGTTTAAATCCCGAAGGGGGTTAGTCACTAGTGGCTTCCACAAGGATTTAGGTTTTTTGGGGCCCCCTCCCGTTTTATAATTTACATTTAAAGACCTTGATGAAGGGGTTAAATAGTGACATGAGTAAGGGGGGGGGGGGTGAACAAAGATTTGGGCCTAAAAATTCACTTTTGAGGGGGATATCAATGAACTCCAGGGCGATTTGAAAAAAATAAATGTCTTGGTCTGAAAAAAGGCAGATGAAAATTTGATGTTGGGCAAGTGTAAGGTACTTGCCCTTTTGGGAATGAAAATAACCCTCCCAAGCTATAATCTAGGTGAAGTAAGCTTGTATACAGAATGTGAAAAAGACTTTGGGGGTCAGGGAGCAAAATCTAAAGCCAAGGGCAGCAGTGCCTTAGTGGGGCGCAACAAGGGCCCAAAAGATTTTCTTGGATTTACTCAAGAAGTAAAAAGAACAAAGTCCAAAAGTTATTTTACAGCTCTATACTCACTATGAGGCCCCTTTAGAAAAATTTTCGCTAGTTTTTGGGGCCCCTTTCACAGGGGACATAGACTCCCTTAAGAACAAAAAAAAGAAAATGAAATAAAAGAATTTTCTGGGGTAAAGGGAAACCCCCCTATGAAGATAGAAATTAAACCCCTTTAAAATTTCCCCTTTTCTGGGGAGGCGTAGAATGAGGGGAGATAAAACATTGAAAATGTATAAATGGATGACGGGGATAAACAAGGGGGACAATTTTGTAAAGACTGGGGGTCGAACCATAAGAACCAGGAATAATGGATTTTTAATTGGATAAATTTTTGATTTTTAAAAAGGGAAAAGGGAAGTACTTGGTTTTTTCTAACAGAGTTGTAAAATGCGTGAACAGTGGTTTTTCCCCGTGGGGTGAAAAGAGGCCCAGGACCTTGGGGGAGCTTTTTTTGAAGAGACGGGGCAAATAATGAGTGGGGGGGGGCTGGGTTTTTATTGGTTTTCCCTGGGGTACGGGAGTTATTTCTTTAGTAGCTTTTTGGGGATGTCGGGGGGGGGGGAAAGGACCGCCTCCTTTTGGGCCAGAGGGTTCTGCAGGGTTTCCCAATTTTAAGTTCTTTTTATTTTTATTTTTTTTTTATTTCCCTTTTTTTATTTTTGTTTTGATTAATTTTTTAAAAATCAATTTTACTCTCCAAACACTTGAACTTTTTTGGTAGGACCCCTTTCACTTTCACCTGGCGCATCCTTTTGGGTGAGCCCCCCGAACCCCCTTTGGGCCGCGGGGCCCCCAAAATTCCCCGGGGGCCCCAAATGTGCGGGGGGCCCCAGGCAAATGCCTCTTTTTCCCCTATGCGGTAATCCAGCCCGGGAAAACCCGCCCGGGGTCAATACCAGCAAATTAAAAAAAGCATAGAAAAAGAAATGTGTTTGGGTTTTTCCCCGGCTATACTAGGGTTTTTCTGGGTTTTTAAATAAGGGTTTTCCCGGGTTTAATGGGTTAAACAAAGTTAAACCTGGGGTTTGTTTTTAACCTCCCAAACCAAAGGGAACAGCTTGGGGTTTATACATCTCAGGATTTTAAAAAGTTTAGTCTCCCTTAAAAACCCAAAAGGAAATTAAGAAAACCCTTTTGTATTAGAACAAATATATGTTATTTATTTGTTTTTAAGAAGATACATTTTTTGTTTCTGAAATATAATACATTGTTTTATTTCTAAGTATTTTAGAAATTCAGTTTGTTTTTATTTGTAATAATAAAAATATTTATATAAAAGTTTTTTATTGTAAATTACCTGAAATCTAACTATCATTATTATATAGCACCGAATTCTATACATGGGGATCGATACCATGCCTAACCCTTCTAGGGTAGGGTAGGTGCCTGAGCCCGAGCCTTTAGCTCATAAGACTGTCATTCCCATTTGCCCCCTTGGGGTGGGGATGGCAAACCAGAGAGGCCTAGCTTGTGGCTAGGCCTGGGGACAGTTGGTCCCAAAGATGAGGTACTTGTGCCTCCTCCCATGGGAGACTTAGGTCTCAGACACTCCCTAAAGAGGGAGCCAAGGCCGGGCCACCACTTGGAAAAGGCCCAGGCCGGAGATACCGGCGAATTTTAATAATAATAAATAAATCTATACATGGCGATCATCATCAGGAGATTCATAAAGGATTATCGACCTGGGACGAAGATTGGAAAACAGTGTGTGTTGTGTTCGCAAATCTGTGTTAGTTTGCGCTCAGATTAGCGTCGTTCCTGGTAATCCTTGGACTGTGTTCAGTGCTTCAGAGCAGTGAGCCACGGGGAGGGTGGCTATGGGCCCCGACTGGGGCTCTGAGCCTCACAGCTCTGCCCCCAGTGTAGGCGGCTGTGAGGTCACAGGCAGCAGCTCTGCTGCTGGCTCTGTCCCCACACCTACAGTCACCATGACAGATCCGGGAGAGGGGCCCTTTAAACGTTCCTTGGAAATTTGCGGGGACGAGTTGGAGGACAACGTGGGGCAGGTGGGAGCCCCCCCAAGAAGGCCAAGGTTTGCAGGGGGAGACTACTGTATCTACCAATCTGCCACTAGGTCCGTCGGCAGCCCCTACCCAAGGAGACTTGCACCCCAGATGGCCATAGGGGTCGTGGAAGGAAGCCAGGAGGATGTAGCCCCAAAAACCCGGGCAAGGATGGAGCCGCCCCAGGTCCCAAACCCCAGTTGCGCCGGCCTCCACAGTGGACTGGGACTGGCTGACTCCACGTCGATGGAGGAGTTCCCGCTCAGCCAGGCACAAGCAACCAGGCCTTCAGCAAATTTCAAGTTTCCCAACTACAGGTTTGTACGGCATCTGGAAGGTCTACCCCACCTCAAGTTCCGCTGCGAGTTGAAGGGGCTGTTGTGACCCACCCCAGCATGGTGGAACTGGTTGCTTCAGAGGGGTGCAAAAGAGGGTGTTTTTACACGTCCCTGTGTCCCTCCCACGGACCCCCATTTTTTAAGTGCCCAATATTGTCAAGGCGGAGCGACTCACTGCAACGGTGAACAAGGTGCCCACCCACCAGGTGCTGATCCACCACAAAGGTCCACTTCCCACGCACCTAGACCTTGGGGTTTTGGGGGAAGATTCAAGACCTGCCCATACCTGTCAGGCCCCAGCACAATGCTTCAACTGTCAGGGGTTCAATCATATTGCAGCCACCTGCCAGCGAGAGAAGAAGTGTGGTGTGTGAAGCAAGGCACACGACTCGAAGGACTGCATTGCAATCCTCAAACAGCCAACTGGCGAAGCCCTTTGGCCAGAGCCCAAGTGTGCTAACTGCTCAAAGAGGCGCCATGCCTGGAACCGGAGCTGTCCTGTGATGGTGCAGCACTGGCAGCAGGTTCGTCATCGGAACAACCCGACAGCCCCGATGCCACCCAGATTCGGAACCACCCAGCAACAGTCAGCATGGGCTCCAATTACAGTTCCATGAATACAGCAGCAGGGCAATACCAGAGAGTTCCCAGCACTGGGCTCCCAGCGGTGGCATCAGAGGGCAGGCACTGGTTTGCAGCAGCGCGGTCAGCTGCGGGGTCAGATGGCAAGGTGGCCAAGAAGACAGAATCATTGGAAAAAACAGCCACAGGCCAGGAAACACTGCCCAGCAGGTCCCAGCTGGCACCAACATCCTTGCCATACCACCAGCAGGCCTCTTTCCAAGGGCAGGCCCCTACTGTGAGCAGCCAGAGTCAGGTAGAGGTTCCCTGCTGGGGGACCTGGAAGCCCATGGCCACTCAGGTGGGGCCCAGGGTGCACCCAGGCTATGCTGTTCCCAGTGTCGAAGCCCACCCGACATATCCAGTGACCCAGCCCCGACTCGACAGGTCGTCCAGCTCAATGCCTGCAGAGGTAATGGTCGAATCCTTTCCGGATCGACTGAAGAAAACCATCAGGGTCATCTCAGCGCTCCTCTGTCGCCTGCTGCCGTCGGCAGAGGACAGGGGTGCCTGCAGGCAGCTCCTGTCATGGATGCTGGGCGTGGTCCTACTGGACAGGAAAGACTCGATGGAACTTCAAGCCATCATCCAGAAGTCCTTCTAGTCTGTGATGGAAAAGGCCCCAGAGTCGTCAAATAACGGACGAGGGAGTCCCAGGCAGAAATGGAATCAGTGAGCCACCTCTGCGGCCCTTGAAGATCCTCCAGTGGAACATTTGTGGGCTGCAGCAGAAAATTCACGTAGTGATTGAAGCTGCTGTTCAGGATGAGGTTGATGTCTTCCTGTTTCAGGAGACACTCACCGATTCATCACGTCAAATGCAGCCACGTATTCTGGGATTCTCTGCCTACCTTCAGTGCCTGGAAGAGACTGGCAGGGGCACGGCGATCTGTGTCAAGACCACTATCCCTCATTCAATCTCTACTGACCCCATCGACTGTGGGGAGGGCGTAGAGGTTCAGGCTGTCACCCTCCACCTGGCGGATGGACCTCTCCTGGTTTACAATACTTACAGAAGCTCTCGGTACACCCTTGACATTTCAGAGGTGGCAGCACTCGCCCCACGGGGGGTTTCTCTTGTGGCTGGGATGTCAATGCCCACCACTCAATACTTTCTTCTGTCTCTCCTACCAACGCAGCTGGGAGGCACCTTGCGGCTGTGCTGGAGGAGGTCCCTGAGATCGCCCTCCTCAATAATGGTTAAGGGTTTGAGCCAACCCATCACTATGGTGGCCGCTTGGATGTCACACTCATCTCTAGGCAGTTGCTCTCAAGTGGAGATGGGAGGTCCACCCCTGTCTCACCAGTGATCACTTTGCATGGTCACCACGCTAAATGGTCCAGCGGTGCCCGCTCCCCCACCTACCCCCAGATGGAATCAAAAAAAGGGCCCAAACTGGCAGTGCTTCCAGGAGGTCATTGAGTGCTGGTGGGCAGAGTCTCCTCTTCCAGAAGACCCAGATGAGGCGGCTCAAAGCTTGCAGGTGGCCTTCACCTGTGCAGCTGAGGCAGCAATACCTAAGATTACAGGCAGAGAGTCATATAAACGTGACTGGTGGTTTTACAATGAGGACATCAGGGAACAGAACCACCACTTCAATGTCGTACACAAGATGCACAGGTGTAATCCCACTGTTGAGTCCATGCGTCTGCTCAGGGAAGTGGTGCAACATGCATGCCATGTCTCACACAGGGTCTGGCAGGCTAAATGGTTCGAGTGGTGTGCCTCCTTCAGCTGCTCCTCCACCTTATCTGAGATTTGGATCAAGTTTCGATTGGCTACTGAGCAGCTTTGCAGTGTGGCTCAGTTGCACCCAGACCCTGCAACGGAGGCAGAACGTCTGGTGGACCTATTCACCTCCAGAGTGGTAATGGCTCAACTGCTCAGGATCTCCGGGACCTCCAAGCCACCCTCCTTCCTAGAGGGTGATGGTGATCCATGGGGCATGCCAGGCTAAGAACATCACGGATGGAGACTTTCCACCGACCGGGAGCTCCAGGCAGCCTTCACATCTCATCGAGACACTGCACCGGGCATGATGGTATCACCTATGGCAGATCACTCGGTCTGGCCTTTTCTGGACATTCAGCTGTCCTTGGGGTCGTAAACCAGACTTGGCGAGTTGGCAAGCTCCATGTCATATGGAAGGAGGCTGACATCATCCCGATTCCTAAGCCTGGGGATCCTGGCAGGGGTGGACCCATCCCCTCACCAATTGCATCTCGAAGGTGTCTGAAAAGATTGTGTTGGAGCGCCTGAGGTAGAAGCTTGGCTCTCCTCATAAACACCTCTGTGGCTTCAACAGAAGAGTGGGCACTTTCGAAAGCCTTACCCACTCTATGACCAGCATTGGGTCGGACCCCCAAGCCCTATTGTTGTCTTTCTTGACCTCAAGAAAGCTTTTGAGCTACCAGTGCACCTGCTATCCTCTCACTCTTGGCCTGCAGGGGGATTAAAGGCAGGCTGCTTTCATGGCTTCGTTCCTATCTCCAGGACAGGTGGGCCCGGGTACTCTTCCAGGGGCATGCCTCTACTCTCAAGACCCTGGACAACGGCACTCCACAGGGCGTGGTGCTTAGTCGCACCAAGGTGCCCAGTCAGAGGCTGCGGGTCCGGGGCATCAAACCTGGAGTGGGTTCACAGTTATAGGTACCTTGGCATCTACATTGACAGGCACCTCACCTTCCAAAACATGTGCCCCCACATTAAAGAGAGGGCTCTGCATAGGGCAGGGCATTGAGTGCCAGGGCCCAAACCCTAGGGTTTGGGCCAGCCTCGAGGTCATCAAGTTGTTCTACATCCAGGCAATATGCTTCCTCATTGACTCTGGGGCACTTGCTCTGGTTCATGCCAGACCCACAAACATCAAATCCCTCTGTGTCATCCAGAACACAGCTGTACGGGCCATACTGGGGGCTCCTAGGTGGGCCAATGCAGTGGCTCTGAACCTTGAGGTGCAGCTACAGCCTCTTGAAGACAGGATCCAACTGGTAGCTGCCAGGAGGATTGCAAAGTATATCTGACTCCCAGGGGCTGACAAACTGATGAGAGATTTACGGGTCCACCAGGGACAGGTCATTCCACTGCATCCCAGCCGCCGGTAGATGCGGTCGATAGCAGATGCCACTGGGAAGCTCTTGCCCATGACATTGCTCCAGGCAGGAGGCTGCGACAGACTGGCAGTGGAACTACACGGTTTCCACCCCCTTGGGCACCAAGCTGTTTGCGGTGCGCTGGACAACCTTACCAGACAGCAAGAGGCATTGCACCCGGGACATTCTGCACCACCTTGCCTCGGCTAGCAGTGTGGGTGTGGAAGGCCCAGGGTGTGTGCCATATTTCACCGATGGCTCCAGAGACCCAGTGGCATGCCGCACAGCTGCTGGATGTTCCGCAGCAATCTCACAGCAGGTTGGCACCTCCCAGACCATTGCACCATCCTCCAGGCCGAACTCTTTGCCATCCAAAAAAGCTCTGCATCATGCTCTTGCAGACCATCAGCATCCCCCATCATCCATGTTGATTCCAATGCATTGACCAAGCGCTTATGCACATAGAGCCAATGGACAACTGCACTTAATCACTTCCATCCGGGGTGACCTGCAGACTCTCATGGCCCAGGGTCGCAGGGCTACCATCAACTGGATCCCGAGCCATGTGGGGATCCTGGCAATGATGCTGCAGATGAGGCTGCTGGACTGCAACCCTCGAGCAGAGCCACGTGCTGCGATCTCCCTCCCCCTCAGCAAGATTGCACTGTGGGCCCGCCGGTGCTGCCAGGCGCCCGTTCCCTGACCCTGGGGATTCACCGAGCCTCTGTTGGTATATCAGGGCGAACCTCAGGGTGCCCCCTCCAAGTATTTGGACACAGTCCAGAGAACTGAGGGTGCATATCCACTGCCTACGCTTAGGGTATCCCACCACTGCGCAGATTGTTGAACGGGCACGAGAGGAGTTCTGTGCCCATCGTGACCGAATGGTTCCACTGCCCCTGGTGCACTACCTGTTAGACTGCCCGGCTATGATGCCCATTCGCCGTAGACACTTCCCAATTACCCCAGTAGAGTAGGCCCGAGAGGATGAGGCAGCACATCTTGTGTACTTAGCTGTCAGGGACTTAGAATCCTTACATCCAGTCATTTCACGTCATCCACCCCTCTGCTGAAGTTGCTGCGAGGTCCTGCTTTGGGCCTCCATTGCACTGCACACCAGCCACTGTTAGTGCACACTAACGTTTGGTACGTCATCTGGCCATATGGCCAGTGAAGTAATCCCCCCTTCCTGCTGAAGACCTGCCACGCAGGTGCAAGTAACGATAAACGTCACTTCCCTACCCGGGGAGCCAATGCCGGGTCACCAAAATGGAAGAGACCCGGGCCGGGATACCATACCAGAGAATCAAATAGAACTGAATAGAATAGAATCATTATTACATCGACACCATGCCTAACCCTTCTAGGGTAGGGTAGGTGCCTGAGCCGGAGTTCGTAGCTCACAAGACTGTCATTCCCATTATCCCCCTTGGGGCGGAGATGGCAGACTAGAGAGGCCTAGCTTGTGGCTAGGCTTGGGAACAGTTGGTCCCAAAGATGAAGAGTTATTTGTGCCTCCTCCCATGGGAGACTTAGGTCTCAGACACTTCCTAAAGAGGGAGCCAAGGCTGGACCACCACTTGGAAAAGGCCCGGGCCGGGGAATACCGGGCCCAAACTTTAATAATAATAATAATTATTACATTTCTTTTAGTCCATTTAAATAATGCATTACTATGCGCATGTGTATGTGTGTGGGAGTGCGTGCTTGTGTGTATGCATATATTTGTATGCTTGTGTGCATATGTCCGTGCGTGCGCCCTCGTGTGTGTATGTGTGTGCGCGCACGCTAGTGTTTACCTTGAGAGAGTTCTGGGGGTCAACGCCCCCGTGGCCCGGTCTGTGACTAGGCCTCCTGGTGGATCAGAGCTGATCAAACCCGGCTGTTACTGTTGGCTGCATGCCCAAAACCCAAAGTACGAGCCACAGCCCGGCTGGCCAGGAACCGACTTTAGGTGGGTGTATGATCCACTTAATATTTGTATTTATAACTCTTTACAATTGTTGACCAGGTGTGGACGTATCAGTGGTTCATTAAATTTGTAAAATTTTTTCATGACTGTACCATGTATAGGAGTGAGGCTGATTCATTACCTCTGTAACTTGTCATGATTGTGACCAGATCTACCTGGAGTTCATTACCTTTGTAACTAGTTCAGCTATCATAACTTTGGGGTCCAGTTCCTGGACCCATTATGTACCTTTGTAAAACTTTTTACTACTGCTTACAGGATGGGTATGGGGTGCATAATGAAGATATTAAACTAACTAAAACTAACTGTGTGGTGTGTGGTGTGTGTGTGTGTGTGTGTTTGTGTGTGTGTGTGTGTGTTTGTGTGTTGTGTGTGTGTGTGTGTGTGTATTGTGAGTGTGGGGTGTGTGTGTGTTTTGACTCAACAATCAATTTTGCACCAATAACTCATTACAGTTGTGACCGGGTGTGGAAGTGTGAATGCTCATTACTCTATAATTTGTTCATGATTGTAGCCATGTATAAACGTAAGTAACCATTCTTACAGGATTCATTACCTTTGTAACTTGTGAGTTCATTACCTTAGTAAATTGTGAGTTCATTTTCCTTTGTAAATTGTGAGTTCATTACCATTGTAAATTGTGGTTCATTACCTCTGTAACTTGCTCAGCTATCAAAACTTTGGAGTCCAGTCCCTGGACCAATTATGTACCTCTGTAATCTTTTGACTACCACCCACAGGATGGGTATCGGGTGCATAATAAACTTATTAAACTAACTAACTTTTAATCCTTTATAATTTTTAGACGATGAGTTTCTAAAACCCATCATTGTTATAATTTTTCAGCAGGAGCCACCATACCAGCTCTTAGGGCAGGGTAGGTGCCCGACCCAGAGCTTGCTACTGCAGTTCACAAAACTACTATTCCCATTACCCAATTGTCCTCTTTGCTCTCGGGCCGAGAGGACCATCTGCGCAGACGCTCCTCAGTTGACTCACAGGTACCGAAGTGAGTGATTGTGTGCTCTGCTCCTAGCTCTCTGGTGGCGAAAATCAACATTTTCCTACAAGATGGAGGGAAGCCAGTGATGGGTTAACACTGTATGTGTGGAGCTTTTGCAGGGATCTTTGTTGGATCGTAATGTCGACGTCCTCCTAATCCAAATGCTGCGAGACACATAAGATCTCCAAAGATGATATCTATGGCATTTCAGTCAACGGTGCTTCCCGGGTTTTCGTTAAGTTTATGACTCTTACAGTGCATGAGGATGTTGTTCAACGATATCAAGATCTACGTTGTCAGGTGAACCCAACTGTGGCAGTGTGTCTTCGGGATTTGTCCCCCACTTACACATGGGTCAAGCTTTGAAACGTCTCCCTCGAAGCTGATGAGTATGCAATCTGTAAGGCCTTCACCAAATTTGGGATGATTCACCAGACATATGCAGGTGTATGAAGCCATGGCCCATTTGAAGGTAAACCTGATGTGTCGTTTTCAGTGAAAATGTTCATCAAAATGCCCATCCTGTCTTTTGTTCTCCTCAACTTCTACCGTACTCAGGTACATGTGTATTACCAGGGGCAAAGGATGACGTAAAGTAAAAGGACACAAGTGCAACTAATGTGACATTTATTGTGGCAACGTTTCGCTCTCCAGGAGCTTTATCAAGCCATGGCTTGATAAAGCTCCTGGAGAGCGAAACGTTTCCACAATAAATGTCACATTAGTTGCACTTGTGTCCTTTTACTTTACATATTGTCGGTAATTCTACCAATTTTATTACAAAGGATGATGTGTCGGTTATGTGACGCATATGGACACATGGCGTATCAATGTGATCGTCAGTGTTCCCGTCAACAAGATGAGCAACGTGTGCTGTCAGACGCTTCTACACAAGCCCCCGAGTTCATGGTAGGGGAGGGCGTCCATCCGACACCAACGTCTCAACAGCCTTCCCTCGATATACCTGTCATTACACCTGACTCGCCGTGTGTAACATTGCCATGTATGGAGACGAGCGTTGCTGATGTTGTTCCATCTCGTGAAGTCGAACTAGACCTCCCTGTATCATTCCAGAATTACATGGTGCGATGGAGGAGTGTCCGGCGACACCATCCACCCCCGTGCAAACCGATAATAGCATTTGGGAGCCCACCATCAAACGATTGCTACTCTCACGGACCCACTGTGATAACTACTAGCATGGATTTTCCATGCGCACGAGACTGCACCTGCCCCCCACCACCTGCACAGTTGTCGACGAGAGCTCCCGTAAGCGGGCGGTAGGGAATTCAAGTAGTGATGATGGAATGACACCAGGATAACGACCTGGAAAAAAGTCGTGGGCCGCAAATCCGGCTAATGGCTTTGAAGATAATGCCAGGGTGGCGAGTCTCCCGCCTGGCGATGTTTGTGGCACAGACAGTTATGTCGCTCAATGTCTAAATGTATTACGAGTGGGAAAATGTGTTATGAAAACCCGCAATATTCCAGTGTTTAACTATAAATGCCAGGGTCAGACCCGGTTGTAATGTGAATTTTATTTAGAATTCTGGGGCGAGTTACATGGGTTTCTTATTCGGTTATTAAATAGTATAAAAAATCAGGATTGTTTAAGTAGGTCTCAGCGAGAAAGTATTGTGGTCCTTGTTCCGAGAAAAAACGATTGTATTGATATACATGATTACGGGGGGATTACCTGTTAAACACTGACTATAAAAATTTTATGCAAAAATTTTGTGCAATCGCCTTAAACCCATCTTAGAGAAGGTTTTACATCCAGGTCAGGCTGGTATCATGGGACGATCACTGTATTTAGGCCCAAAGGTACTTGGTGATTTTGTTTGCGACCACCAAAGTGAAATGGGTATGGGGGAGGGATTTTGGCGTTAGACTGGAAGGCTGCGTTTGATAACGTTGATCATCTAGTGTTGAAAATCATAATGGAGCAGCTGGGTTTTGCACGAACGATTGTTAAATGGGTTATGTCATTGTATACTGACGTGAGTTTACGCATCCAGGTGAATGGGAAGTTAGGTACGTCTGTATCTTTACGTCATGGGATTCGCCAGGGGTGCCCGTTATCACAAATTTTATTTGCTATTTATCAAGAGCCATTGTATAGGGCACTGGCAGCTGGGTGTGAGCAGCATCCATGTAATGGGCAGTGCTAGGGCCTACCATATTTTTGGCTATTTTGAGATACAACTTCGCTTACAGCCATATTTTGTCTCCTAGATCGATTGTGACCCTTTTAGCGAGGAAAGGGGTATGAATGAAAAAGGTAATCTGGACTCTTACTTTTAGGGCCGTGGCAACGAGGTCCAATCTCCATGGAGAGTCCGGGGGTTTGTGGTGAATCTTTGAAAATTTTGGGGGATAATTCATGTGAATAAACGAAGGATGTACTAAATTCTAGGATGGTGGTTGATCGTTACCCCGTGTTGGGTACCCAAAGGTTACATGGGTTTAACTTTTTAAGGGGGGATATTTTACAATTCCATCCTATATTAACACTGGTAATCATTCACGCCGACCACGGTCCGAACCCTTGACGGTCTGAACCTTGACGGGTCCGAACCCTTGACTGGTTTCAAACGGTTTGTTGGACAATAATTAACTGTAAACGGAGGGGTTGTGGGCCCCCTTATAAACACAAACTTAAAATAAACGGGAAAACGTGAAACGGTAAGCGTCCAATAACAAAAACAGTTAGAAACAAAAAACCCCAAATACTAGAGCTTCATTTAAGGGGGTTAAATAGAATATTCAAGGGGTTCTAAAATTGCATAAATCAACCTTTCAAATCATTATGAAGCTGTGTGTAGTCTGTGGCCCATCAAAAAAAGGGGTTTCCCACTGGGTAATTGTCATTTTTGGGGAAAATTTGGGTCACCCCCCCTTTGTGCAGAATCCCAAGAACTACTACAAGCATTTTAAAAAACAAAAAGTGTTTTTGGGTATGCCAAGTAAATAAACTGTGGACAAAATCACAAGGGTTTTAAAAAGGGGGAAAAAAATCAAAGCTGCTTTCTAAAAAACCTGGAACTTTCTAAACGATGGAACAAAAAAATCTGGGCTTTTGGTATTTCCCCTTGTAGGGCCCAGTACAAAACTGTAAGGCGGAAGTGTTCCGGTAGTCATAATTGGGGGGCTGATAGGCGCCTGGGAGACAGAAAGGGTGAAGCGGAGGGCTGCCTGGTGAACCAAGGTGAAGCTGGAGATGCTGTCCTGGGAGACAGTAAGGGTGAAGCTGGAGATTTTGTCCGGGAGCTGGAATTATATCAGAAGGGAATAAAATTTAAAGACCTAAGGGGGACGGGAGCCATATAGGAAACAAGTGAGTCAAAGAAAGATAAAACCAATATTAAACTAGAAATACGCAGGAAATAGAAACAAAAAGACTCCACTTCAATATGAGGATTTTACCAAAAACAACTGGGGGGGGCTCCCTTGTTAGTGCAGGGGAAAAAGAAGTAAGACAGGGAAACTCACCCAAAAGGGAATCAGTCACAGAACCCAAGGGAAACGGGAAAAAAAGCCTTTCACTTTCTATCCTTGGGGATCGCTGGCAGGGAAATCTGGGAAAACAGATGGGGGGTGCAACTATGACAAACCTAAAAATGCCAAAGCCCTTTTGACAACAGGAAAATGCAAAACCCTTCCTGTAAAACTTTTTCACCCTAAAAAGTGTACCTCTTTTAGTACAGGAAAACTGTGCTATAACTTAAATTGGGGGGGGGGGGGGGGGGGGGGGGGGCCACCCACAAAGGGGGGGGCCAAAAAAAAAAACTGGCAGGAAATGGAGAAACACCCAAAAGATTTTTGGGGGGCCAGGAAGGAAAAAACGAAAAAAAATGCCAAACCCCCCCCCCCAAACCCAAAATCCCCCGTCCATTTTTCCCGAAAATCAGGTCTAAACCACAAAAAACAAAACCTTTAAAACCGGGGACCCCCCCCTCAACCCCAAACAATTTTTTCGCGGCTTTCACTGGCCAAAAAGGTCACTTGGGCAACGAAATATGGATCCCCGGTTAAACCCATCAGATTTACAGAGTAAGGCAAAAGGAATGGGGGGGGGGCCTTACATTGCAGAGTCACTTTTTGCACGAACTGCTTAATGCTCAAATGATGTAGTGGAAGTTTTAGCAGTAAAGGTCGAGAACCAAAACCTAGTCATTGTGGTAGTCTACAAGCCTCCGGATGCAACATCTACCTGGAGTACCTGGAGAGAGTTCCGGGGGTCAACGCCCCCGCGGCCCGGTCTGTGACCAGGCCTCATGGGGGATCAGCGCCTGATCAACCGGCTGTTGCTGCTGGCTGCACGCAAACCAACGTACGAGCCACAGCCCGGCTGATCAGGAACTGACTTTAGGTGCTTGTCCAGTGTCAGCTTGAAGACTGCCAGGGGTCTGTTGGTAATCCCCCTTATGTGTGCTGGGAGGCAGTTGAACAGTCTCGGGCCCCTGAATTATTGTATAGCTCTTAACGTGCTAGTGACACCCCTGTTTTTCATTGGGGGATGGTGAAATAGTCTGCCAGTCTTTTGTTTTCGGGAGTGATTTTCGTGTGAAAGTTCGGTACTAGTCCCTCTAGGATTTTCCGGTGTAAAATCATGATCCCCCCCTCCTGCGTTCCAGGGAATACAGGTTTAGGAACCTCAAGCGCTCTCAGTAATTGAGGTGTTTTTAATCTCCGTTGCGCGCCGTGAAAGTTCTCTGTACATTTTCTAGGTCGGCAATTTCACCTGCCTTGAAAGTGCTGTTAGTGTGCAGCAATATTCCAGCCTAGATAGAACAAGTGACCTGAAAAGTGTCATCATGGGCTTGGCCTCCCTAGTTTTGAAGGTTCTTCCATTATCCATCCTGTCATTTTTCTAGCAGGCGATTTATACAATGTTTTGGTCCTTGAAGGTGAGAAACCTCCGACATAATCACTCCCAGGTCTTTGACGTTTGGTGTTTCCTCTATTTTGTGGCCAGAATTTGTTTTGTACTCTGATGAAGATTTAATTTCCTCGTTACCATACTGAGTAATTAAATTTCTCATCGTTGAACTTCATTTTTTTTTCTGCCCCACTGAAAGTTTGGTTTGATGTCCGCCGGGACCTTTGCATGTCTGATGGAAGAAAACGCAGGCGATTCGGGTTTTTCATCTGCAAAGGAAACACGGGCGGGCTGACATCCTTGTGATTTTTGGTACTTGTGAAACACGCTAGCAGAAAGGAGTTTATATTGCTGACTGTATTTAGCAGCAGAGTGTAGGTGGTTTTTTGTGTGCACTGTTTTTAGAAAGATTTAGGTTTATACTTTTGCGCCAGTATTTAGCACAGAGTGAGGTTTGTTCTTGGTACACGTAGAGTCGGGTTTTTTGCACTTTGTACACGTACAAAAGCAGCAAGTGTAGATTGGACTTGAGTACACGTAGATGTGGGTTTTTTATTTGTTAGCACTGTACTTAGCAGCAAGTGTAGTTTGCACTGTGTAGCACGTACACAGCAAGTGCAGGTTGTGTATTGTGTAGCACTGCACTTAGCGCAAGTGTAGATTTTTACTCGTGAGCATGTAGATGCGGGTTGTCCCTTTGTGTACACTGTACTTTAGCCAGAGTGTAGATTTTACTTGAGACTCTGTAAGTGGGTTTTACTTGTTTACACGACTTAGCACGAGGTATTTTGTGCATTTTGTAGCACTGTAAGCACAGAGTGTAATGTGTACTTTGTGACTGTACTTAGCAGCAGAGTGTAGTTTATGACTTTTTATCCTTATTAGCACAGAGTGTATTTTTGAACTTGGTAGCACGAAAAAAACATAAATGTGGGTTTTGACTTTGTGCACTGCTTAAGCAATGTAGTTGTGTATTGGGTTTACCTGTACTTAGCAGCGAGTGAGGTTGTCACTGTGCAGCACGTACTTACACAAGTGTGGGTTTGGACTTATGTAGCACGTACTTAGCAGCAAGTGTAGGTTGTGACTTTTGTAGCACTGTCTTAAGCACAGGTGTAGGTTTGTACTTGTGACTCGAACACGCAAGGTAGGTTGTGACTTGTTACTCTTTACTAGCGCATAGGTGGGTTTGTTACGTGAGCACTTACTACAGCAGAGTGAGGTTGGATTTGTGTACCTGTCAAAGCGCAGAGTGTGGGTTGGTACTTTGTAGCCTGCACTTAGCACAGTGTTTTGTTGTGTACTTGTAGACTGTACTTACAGCGAGAGTAGGTTGTTA
This sequence comes from Cherax quadricarinatus, assembly GCF_026875155.1. Classification (NCBI taxonomy): domain Eukaryota; kingdom Metazoa; phylum Arthropoda; class Malacostraca; order Decapoda; family Parastacidae; genus Cherax; species Cherax quadricarinatus. Next base: position 48,451,299 of record NC_069429.1, read on the forward strand.
CTTGTGTAGCACGTCCCCACAAGGAGGTTGTGACTTGTGTACTCTGAAATTTTAGCGCAGAGTAGGTTGGTATGTGACTCGACTAGCCAGAGTGGGGTTGATATTTTATTTTTGTCTAGAAAAAGTAAGTATTCAGAAATTTGAAAGATAATGTTTTTTTTGCTCATCACCAGTGAAAATTTTAATATTAATATACGTAGAACCCCGCCCCAGAACGCTTCCGAACACGAAAAAAAAATCCCACTTTTTTGCACGGGTCAAAACACATAATCGGGGCCAAACAAACAGCATCGCCAATTTCAAATTCTGCTTAAGTTATACTGCAAATTTTTTTTCAATCACTGCTTTTCCCCTTCCTCTTGTTTTTGTACACCAAACTTGTTATTTAAGCTTTTTTTTTTTAAACGTGCATTTTTTTGTATAAAAAGGGTTTTTTTAAAAACTCTTTTATGCCAAATTACGACAGTGTTTTAATTCAATTATCAAAGTTTTATCGGGAAAGTATTCTCAAACGCCCCTTAGTGCCAAACCCGGGCTGGGGTTTTTGCCAAAATAATTTTTGGGTAAATAATTTTCTCTTGTTTATTGGGTTTTTTTTTTTTTAATTTGGGTAATGTATGATGAGTTAAAAGCTTTTAAACGCACCCATAAATAAAAGAAAGGGACTAAAAATACAGAGTTCACTGAGCACCATTGAGCCCTTAAAACTTTTAGGACTCTGCAATGTAGTTTTTTCTGTTTTTTTAACCCCCTAAAGGGAAGGGTTCCTTGATTTTGGGAAAGGGCCTTGATTTGGGGAATTTGGATCTGTGCTCCAGTTCCGTGAATTAACCTGAGCCTTCCACATCCCCCCCGGGGCGCTGTATAACCCCCGGGGTTTGCACTTCCCCTTGTTTTAAAATAATAATATTTTTTTGTTTTAAGGTCATCCATCTTATTAAAGGGTTTTTTTTAACATTTATTTTACTTTTACACTGGCTTTCCCTATTTATAATTAACTTTTTTTTCCCTTAAAAAAAAACTTAAAAAAAAACGGTATTTTAAATACATTCGCGGGGGCCTTGAGTGGATTTATCGAATTTACATACAATTCGAGGGGAAATTGGGCTGGGAAATCGACACCACCCACCCTCAAAGGGCGGGGTATGCTAGCCAACTTGCAGCCACAAATTTGCCATTTCCATTAGCCCCTTGGGGCGGGGATGGCAGACCAAAAGAGGCCTAACTTCCCTACAACCCCCTTAGGGTGGGGAAGGGGGCTGGGCCGGGAAAATTTGGGCCCCAAAGAAGGAGTACTTGATCTCCCCCCAGGGCAACTTGGTTTTCAACCTTTCCCTGACAGGAGCCAAGGGGGGCCACCATTTGGAAAGGCCCAGGCCGGGAGAATACCGGGTGAATTTTTAAAAAGAACAATAATAAAAAAAAGTTCGGGAAAAAAAAAAAAAGTTCGGGTCCGACAAAATCAGTCGGACCAAGTTTTGGAATAAATTTGTGGTCTGACCCGGCCGCCCCTCTTTTGTCCCCTGGGTACCCGGGCAGATGTGGGGTTGCTACCCCCGGGATTGCATTTTACTGGCAGAGGGGTGGGGTAGGCACGGGTTCCATCCCATCTACGCTACTAGGTGGGAGGCCTCTTGGGCGTGGACGGAATTTCTGGCCCTTTCTTTCCTCCTGGGAACATCCCTCCCCGGCCCCGGTCTTCTTTCTTTTTTTTTTTTAAAAAACAAAAAAAAAGAAAAACCTAACCAGGGCGGGGGCCCGCCATGAACCTATACCCCCAGGCCCCTTTCTGAACCGCACCACTTCTGACCCCGTCCTCTTGGACCACTCTTCACACCCCCTCATGCCTCGACCTCTTCCCTGTGCTGTTTCCTCACCCGCTTCAGGTACTGGGTCTCCATGACTCCTTCTTTTTAAAACTGCCCTTTCCACCCCTTTGACTATGTTTCCCGGGCCTTCCCTCTACGGGCCCAAATTTTTTCAAATCCCCGGGCCTTCCACCCAGACCAACTCTGGCCCACCCTAAATCCCCAATGACAATTCCTCAATGATACTTCTCCCCCTTCTCGTTCTTCCAGAAAAGATCGACACGTCCTGCACCCCCTTTTCTATGCCATTTCAGAATGCAAAATGACAAAATTCTTCATTTATGACTGACTTCCTCTACTGCCTTTTTTCCCAACCCACAGATTGGAAAGGGCACCCTACATAGTTGGTAAAGATATTTTTTTTCAGCTCTTAAGAGTGGAATGCACATCATCACGTACAGAATGCACCCAAGCCCATATCTTTCTCTTTTTTCCCCCTATCAATACTGTTCCTGCATTTTGAAAAACACATTCCTTAATTTCTTGTAGGGGTACCGTCATTCTCCCCATATCAAGTTAACAAAAACCAAACTGGGCAAGACACGAACAGCGGGAATCCAAGATCTCCAAATCCCAAATAACACTTAGGGCTTCCGCCCGCGGGCGGAGAGAACCCTAGCATGGGCTTGTTTAAATTTTACAGCCGTGAACTCCAATCCCATTTATGTAGCGACATCGGCTACAAGTTCGAAAGGTGACCCACACCGCAACAGTGTGAAATTGCTGGCAATTTTTGGCCCTCCAAAATATTGCAGATCCAAGCCAAGCCCATCTGTGTGCCGATGACCATTTTAATAGTCTTGCAACGACCTCCCCTTGCCTTAATTGTCATGAGGGTTGTTGTGATAGAAACTCATGCCCTTTTCCTAAGCTTTTATTGAACATAGAACTTCATAGTACTTTTTGCAACAAAAAAATATAAGCTAGTACACTAATAACGCTTCTACAGGGATGATGATTCTTTCATATGTAAGAGAAAAGTTATAACTACAGGCCAAATTTAAACTCACCCGTAATCTGCTCACTAACCCAATGGATATAAAGAAGAGAATCAAAAAACCCGTTTGGCGCCCACACACACACCAACGTTGTTGTTGTTAAGGGCCCCGAGAGGTGGGCAGTATTATCCTGCTGCTCCCCCACAGGGGGCAATACACTGCAATCTTCCCCCTTTTAAAATATCAAGACAGTAATCTCCCAAACGTTAGTGGCGATTACACGCCCCCACCTTCGAGCCCTGACCCTTCCCAGGGTTTAATATTTTTTTCCCCGGGGGGTTTGACAACTGCGGGGCAAATCCTCTATTTCAAGGGGTAGTCTCAAGGGCTTTTCCCGGAAAAAAAGAAGCATCTTTTACATCTATTGGGTACTTAATTCCACACTAATGGGGTTTCAACTGGGGTAAATTCTTTTAGATTCATAGTCCTTTCACCATTTTTTTTAGTGAAGGGGCTAAGTGGATTCTGCAGAACTCTATCCTTCCCCAAGGGTTTGTCTTGTTAATCCTAGGTGCTCCAGAGAACCCAGGATGACATAACTAAGTGGGCACGGAGGGTCCCTAGAGGAAAAGGAAAAAGTTTTTTTAGGATCTTTCATGAGGGGTTGCATTAGTAGCTGTGCACAGCAATTACAAAGAGTGAAGAGCATCAGGGAGAAAATTTTGCCATGTTAACAGGGAATTTTGCGACTTCAAATTCATTGTAAAAGCCTTTCCCCATAGTACCATTGAAAAACCCTCCACTTGACCATTGCCTTGAAGGTTGTCTTGTTGTTCGTGCAGGGAAAACCTTTGCAGCCAAAAAACCCCGAAGTTCGTTACCTGAACGAGGTCCCCGCTGAAGGATAAAGCGGGGATACCCAAAAAAAGAGAACGACTGTGAAAGACAACTAATAACATTGAAGCACATACACAAATCCCACACATAAAAGAGAGAAGCTTCACACCTTTCGGTCACACTTGACAAAGTCACAGTGTGACTTTTTCAATGGTCCAAGTCGGACGAAACGCGTCGTAAGCTTCTCTCCTTTTATGTGCAGGTTTTTTTGGGTTTTGTTTCCCGTCACCGAATTGTGTCTTTTTTGTTAAAGCATCATATTTGCACAGGGGAACAAAAGGGAAACCTTGAATATTTATCACATTTAAGGAAATACTTCCCGATTTACTTGGTAAGGTCCTTTGAAATCTATATTCGTCTCTCAAAGCGGTGGTTTTATAGGAGTCTTCTTTGGCTGATGAAAGTTTGGCTTTCACTCGCACATTTCCTGCATGCTCTGATCACTTGTCCACATCTCCCCGATGGGGATGTTCTTTGATTTGAAAAAGGACAGGGTGTAACCCGGGGGACACAAAACCTGTGGGGCTCTGGGGGTGATTTGCAAACATGACACTGCTCCCAGTGGGGCCTAGAAAGCATCAGGGGATGTTCTCTTGACCCGGGCGGGAAAAGAATATCAAAATCAAACACGACATTTTCCCTCCTCCAGGTAATTCTTGTCATTCTTTACCTACTTTTGTGCTTCTTTTCAACATTACCGCGACCGTTTGGGCATCCTTTTGGGCAATTATAGAATCAATTATAGCGACATTTTTCAGAGTCACCTTGAAGCAAAATTGAAAATGAATCTCAGCAGGGTTCACGAAGGTCTTCCTGCCCGACAAACTACTGACGTTTTCAAAGAACATTTGAGGAGTTACGCGAAAGGAATAGAATTGTTTATTGGATTTTAGTAAAGCTTCGATAGAGTACCTCACAAAAGACTCTTAAGAAAAGGGCAGCTCATGGATAGGAGGGAAATTCTAGCTGGGTTTAGGCCTGGCAAACCCAAAAGAAAGCAGAGAGTTACCATTAATGGATGAAATCTAAGGGGATTGTCACAGTGGCGTTCCACAAGGACAGTTTTAGGCCCTCCTTGTTCATAATTACATTAATCCTTGAAAAAAGGGGTTTCGAGACTAGTAAATTTCTGATGACAAAGATAGGCCGTAAATTCACTCTGAGGAGGGTACAAAGAACCCCGGACGATTTGGGCAAATTTGTCTTGGTCTAAAAAGGTAAAGTTCAAAATGGATAAATGTGGTACTTGCCCTTGGGAATGAAAAAACCCTCAACTATAATCTAGGTGAAGTAGAGCTTTATCATACAAATGTAAAAAGACTTTGGGAGCAGGGGAAGCAGAAATCTAAAAGCCAAGACAGCAGTGCCTTATGTGCGCAACAACCAACAGAATATTTTATTTATCTCAAAAAGTATAAATTAAAAGAATCCAAAAATTAATTTTTTCCCCTATAAAATCACTAGGAGGGCCCCATTTAATTTTGCTCTCAGTTTTTGGTCCCTTACTACAGGAGGTATGACTCATTTGAAGCTACAGAGAAGAATGATAAATATTTCTGTGTAAGGGCCTCCCGTATGAAGATAACTTAAAACCTTAAATCTCCACTCTCTGGAAGGCGTAGAACGAGAGGAGAATCATTGAAGTGTATAAGGGGATGACGGGCATAAACAAGGGAGTTTTAAAAAAGTACTGGGGGTGTCGAACCAGGTAAGAACCAGAAAAAAGGGATATAATTTGGGATAAATTTTAGTTTTAGAAAGGACTGGGTAAGTACTGGTTTTCTAAAGGTTGTAGATCGTGGAACAGTTTTCCTAGGGGGGTGATAGAGGCTAGGCCCTTTGGGAGTTTTAAAAGAGCCCGGGGAAAAATTATGGTGGGGGGGGCGGGGTTTGTTGGGGGGGCTTTGGGTACGGGAGTTATTTTTGGGGGGCTTTAGGTGAGATCGTTTGATAAGGCCCTCCCTCTAGGGCCATGGGCTTCTGCGTGTTCCCTTTCTTATGTTTTTTTGTTCTTATGGTAAAATGTTACCGTTAAAAAATGCCTCCAGGGGCGAACTGCTTCTAGAGGCCTGGGCTTCCTTTTCTACAGCAGCATAACACTTCTCTTGAATCCTTGAAAAGTTCTCGAAAAGAAGGCTACTGGTCGTCCTGCCTGAGATAAGACTGCAGCAATGGCAAAGTCAGATGCATCCGTTTCCACTTCGAATGGTGGGGACTCATCAATGGCTAACTACTGAGTTTTCAATGTCCTTTTGAGATTTATGAAAAGCGGATTCTGCTTCCTTTGTCACAGGAAATGTGGTAGCACTCAATGGGCGGACATTACTTGAATAGTTTAGATCCATTTTGATAATAAGCTAAGAGCCCAAAGAGTTCTTCAAAGGTGACTTTTTGTCTTGAGGCTTTGGGAAGTCCCGTAGAGGTCGTAGTCGTTCCAGGTCTGGGAATTTTGGAACCTCCTTCCACTACATAACCAAGGATCTAAGCCTTTTAGTTAAAAAAAGTGCACTTTTCCTTATTGTAACTGATATTTTTCTTCTTGACGGCTTCCAAAAATTTATCAAGGTTTGCATCATTTCCCCTCTTGGGCCCTTGACAAATGGTAACATTATCTAAATCACATAGTTCTTCCCAAAAAATTTATAAAGGTTTGCATCATGTTCCCCTGGGTCTTGCCAAAAAAGGTAACATTATCTAAATACACAAAAGTTCCCATTGAGTTGCTCTTCCTGAATGAGTGAATCCATAATTCGTTGGAAGCAGGCTACCCCATTGGTGACTCCAAAAGGGACTCTGGTAAACTGATACAGGCCATCACTAGCCTGAAACGTTGTGTATGGTTTTTTCTTCTTTCCTTATAGGGACTTGATGATAGGCACTCTGTAGATCAATTGTGCTAAACCATAGTACTGAGCAATTTTGTTTCACTGTATCTCAATTCGAGGTAGAAGGAAAACTGTCAAGAAGTGTAAATTTGTTGATTGTCACAGAGTAATCGATAGCCAGTCTCCGTTTCCTATAATCATCCTTAACAACAACAACCTGTGCACGCCAAGGGGAATTAATCAGTTCTATAATACCCTCCTTCAGCAGCCTCTGAGTTTCTTTCTCAATGAACATCCGATCCTAATAAGAATAGCGGCATGACTTAGCTGATATAGGATGGCAATCCGCGGTAAGATTTGCAAACAGCTTTGGTGGGTCTACCCTTGAAGTGCTAAGTCAACAGAAAACAAGAGGAGGCAGTTCACCTCCACATGTTACAGTGACACTATCATGCAGCTTCTGAAAGTCCTGGCCAAGGATAACATCAGAGCACAGTTGTGGCAGAATAGCTAAATGTGCATCTTGATAATCCTTTCCATTAACTCTGAGATTTACCTTACAAAACCCTAAGGTCTGAATAGAGAGAGATGTTGATGCCATGGAAACGGTACCTGATGAGTGATGTACAGTCAAGGAGTGGCGTTTAACTAAGTCAAGGTTGTTGAAACTCTCGAGCTGCCACTATCAATAAGACCATCTACTTCTGTTCCTTTGATGAATACTTTCACAACCGCCTTTGACAGTGAATTTGGAGTAACCGCATAAGTCACTGTTGCTAGAATCGCATGATCACTGGAATGTGTGGAGGCACTAGCTGTTGTTGATGCATTAGCACGACATACTTTAGCAAAGTGACCTTTCTTGTGGCATTTATGGCACATTGCTTCACGGCAGGACACTTTGGACTGGATGTCTTAAAAAAACCACAAAAGAAACACACCGACCTGCTGCTGCTGCCCACTGAGGCAGGTTCCACAGTAACTTCATTGCAAGGATTGGTCAGGAATTGCAGCACTTACCACTCGACAAGGCTGAGTGTACTGTATACTTCAGAATTCTTCTGGGCTAAATCTAGAGCTCTTGCCTGGTCAAAGGCAGTGGCTAAGTCGAAGTTTTATTCTCCAATAAATGCTGCCTTATTATTGGTGATTGCAGGCCACTGATAAAAGCATCCCGATGGACTCTTCACAATACTGAGCAGCTGTCACTGCTTGGAAGTGACAGCCCCTTACCTAAAATTTCAGTGCTTGAAGGTATTCCCTCTAAAGACTCATCAATCTGCTGGCGGCGAGTTGCAAGGCGATAGCGTGCAAAGATTTCATTGTAGGTTTTAATATATTTGAGACTTGAGGGTTTTGATAGCATCTTCATAGGTTTTAAACACTCAGAAATAGCCTCAAAATATCTTAGGCGACAAAAAATTTGGAGAGCAGACTTAGTTTATCTAGATCTTTTTTAGGAAGGGCTCCCAGGAAGTTTTCGAAAGTCTTAAACCAGTGCTTCCATTCCTGAGCAGCCGTTGATAAGCTGGGGTCACAGTCTAGCCTCTCAGGTTACAGTAAACACTCCATTCAATTCAATTCAATTCAAAGTTTATTCTCTATAAGGATTACAATGCTGAGTTTACAGAATTTGGTTTTGGGGTGGTTTAAAAAGTAGTGAAATAATAATTACAGAGTGTACCACTAGAACACCTAGCATGGCTAGGCATTTCGGGCAGACTTAGATTGAATCTTAAGTTTAAAATATTACAAACTTATGAGGTAAGTTGGTATTATGGCTAAGTGACTAAATACTAGTTTGTGAGTTTAGCAATGTGAATGCTTTTGTTTTGGCACTATACATAGTTTCAGTATTGGAGTATCACAGGCCAACTTATGACTAGTTAAGATTCATTATTTTGAGATTGAGATTGATATTTCTGTTTATGGGCAAATGGAGAGTGGAGTGTAAGTGTGAACAACCAGGTGGTATTCGTGTAATTAGTTGACAGGGTGTATCAGGGAGATAAGATGTTGTGATGTAGTCTAGCGCAGGATCACCACCAGATAGCCCAGGATTCTATGTTCAATAAATTGTTGTGATAGAAACACAGGCCTTATCTCTAGGCTTTATTGAACATAGAATCTTCATAGTACTTCTGCAACAACAAAATATAATGACTAGTACATCTAATAACTGCTTCTACAAGGATGGTGATGTCTTGCATTTGTCAAGAGAAAAGTTATAACTACAGGCCACATATTTAAACTCACCATGTAATCTGCATCAATAATATATGGATATAAGAGAAGAGAATCACACACCATGTGTTGGCGCCCATGACACACACCCAAGCTGTGTTGTTGTTTACGGGCCCCCGAAGGTGGTGCAGTATTACCTAAATTCTGCTTCCACAGGAGCAGTATCACTACAAGGCTCACCCCTTTGTACTCCGCCGTTGCCAAGTCTACTTAAATGAGCGGGAAATCCATTACCTCAAAGAGGCAGAAGGTCTCCCTTATGCCATGGCAGTTTCTCATCTCTGCCTCCAAGGGGGACTACCTCGTGTTTCTTATTCCCGTGTTTCAAAACGTCCCCCCACTTCTGGGGTCCCATCTTCTGCAGCCTCCTCTGTGGTTACTTCTCCCATAGTCACCTGTATCTAATTCTTTTGCTGTCCTAGGCTCAGACGTCCCTACTTCAATGACTCAGTCTGTTCTCGCTTCTTCATGTTCTCCATCACAAGCCTCAGTATCGACGAGATCTCGTACGACACCTCCTCCCAATCGTCCCTCTACTTCTCAGAAGTCAAAAAAAGGTCCTTTAACACCTCCTTCCCTTCTTCCACCTCCTCATTTTACCTTCCCTGTCTCTGTACCTGGTTTTTCCCCTCTCACTGGCTCTGTTACAAGTGTAGAGGTTCACCCTCCTCCTTGTTCTGTACCTTCCTCCCCTGTTCCCTCCCAAGTTTCTTCCTCTTCTGCCACCTCCCAGGTTTCTGCTTTTTCTGTCCCCTTCCACGCTTCTTCTCCAGTTCCCTCCACCCTTCCGCCCCCCACTACCTTGGTACAGTCCATTAGAGTTCCAATATTTACTCATCCTACCCCTACCATCTCCAACATTGTCTCCTATACGACGTCTCCGAATTCCGAAACACTTGAAGCAATCTCTGAATATATTGCAGAGACCAAACCATCAATGGACACTGATCTGCCCTCTGTTCCTTCTCTCTCCTCTCCTCCATCTATGCAACTCCTTTCTTCACAGTGCACCATTCCTTCGCTGCTTGAACGTTTTCCGCTGCCTCCGCATGTGGACTTTTCTAACCCCTATGTTCCGTAGGAACCCTTACATGCGGATTTCAGGTATCTTTTTCATTGCCAATCATGGCCTATTTACAGTGGAATATACATGGCCTCAGGGGTAATCGGGTGAGCTTTAGATGTTACTCTCCCAGTTTTCCCCTGTTGGTGTTTGCTTACAGGAACCAAAATTACACTCTGCTGTTATCTATCACATCTCAGGCTATAATTTATTGTATTCTTCAGATCCTTTTCCTGATGGAAAAAAAATCCCCCCCCCAGTACCAACAATACCACCAGTCCGATAACATTCTTCTTTGCAAATATACAGGGTCTAAAGCCAGCAACAAACAACAAAATACCTTTCATCCGTAGACTGCTTGCAGAGGCAAAGGCAATGTTCGCGGCTTTCACTGAGACCCACATAAAGGATCACTTGGACAACGAAATATGGATCCCAGGTTACAACCTATACAGATGTGACAGAGTGAACAGGCAAAAGGGGGGGGGTTGGCTGTACATTGCAGATCACTTTTTTGCACAGAACTGCTTAATGCCTCAAATGACGTAGTGGAAGTTTTAGCAGTAAAAGGTCGAAAACCCAAAAACCTAGTCATTGTGGTAGTCTACAAGCCTCCGGATGCAACATCCCAGAAATTTCCCAGGAACAGCTTTTAAAAAAATTGACCACTGTCTGGAAAATCTTCCAGCTCCTGCACCCAACATCTTGCTCCTGGGGTTTTCAACTTAAGGCACCTAAAATGAAGAATATAGCAAAAATATTGTTGCAGTAATAACACCAGGAGGCAGCTCTGTGAAAACTCACACTCACACGAGCTTTTAAATCTCTGCACAAAATTCAATTTTAAACCAGCAAATAATAAGAGCCTACTAGACTGGAGAATACACTAGAACCTCATCTTCACTAACAATGATGATCTGATAAGAAATGTCACCATATCAAAAACAATAAACACAGATCACAACAAAAAATTGAGGTTCAGACATGAAATGCGGGAGCCCCAGACCGACAAAAATGAGACTAGTCACGAGGGAAGCATTCACCAAAATTCAACTTCATAACAAAACATAAAGGGGACCACGTAAAAAAGTCCTAACCGATATAAGCAGGAAGATAATACTAAGCAACAAAGAACCCAAACTATGGCTAGAACAGATTAACTCGGTGGCACCGAAATTATCCCAAAAGGGCCCTTATTCCTCAAAGAAAAGAGGAGTAGTTTAAAAATAGAAAGACAGGCACTCCCTTACAGGCGACGGAAAAGAATAACAAGCGCTAAAAAGAGTCAAAATATCGAAATGCGCAGGGAAAACGGTCAAAAAATAGCAAGCATCGAACTAAGCAAAAAGAATCCTTTAGGATCAGAACGGGAAAACTAAAAGCCATAAATGAGACGAAAAAAAACCAAAAAACAAATTTCTTCTCCTATGCAAACAAATCGAGAACAAGTCCAGTATTGGGCCCCTACAAACAAGATGGTCTACACAGATAAACACAAGAAATAGTGAGCTACTCAATCCCAATAGACCATTTTTAGCAAGCGCTAACCATACTGAGAGTCGAAGATCAAAATGAATTTTTATAGAGAGCCAAAAATTGATAACACAAGCCTATCCGAGTTATCCTAACCAAAAATGACTTCGAACAGGAAAATAAACATCACATGAAACCGCCCCAGGCCCGACCATGGAACTCGTGTTCATCAAGAACTGCAAGAAGCCCCTAACACGAGCCTTTTCCATCCTATGGAGAGGGAGCATGGACACGGGGGTCGTCCCTCAGTTACTAAAAACAACAGACAAAGCCCCACTCCACAAAGGGGGCAGTAAAGCAACAGCAAAGAACTACGACCAATAGCACTAACACCCATATCATAAAAATCTTTGAAAGGGTCCTAAGAAGCAAGATCACCACAAATCTAGAAACCCCATCAGTTACACAACCCAGGGCAACATGGGTTTAGAACAGGTCGCTCCTGTCTGTCTCAACTACTGGATCACTACGACAAGGTCCAATCACTAGAAACAAAAGAATGCAGATGTAATATATACAGACTTTGAAAAAAGCCTTCGACAAGTGTGCCCAAAGGCGTAATAGCGCACAAAATGCGCGCTAAAGGAATAACAGGAAAAGTCGGTCGATGGATCTATAATTTCCTCACTAACAAACACAGAGAGTAGTCGTCAACAGAGTAAAGTCCGAGGCAGCTACGGTGAAAAGCTCTGTTCCACAAGGCACAGTACTAGCTCCCATCTTGTTCCTCATCCTCATATCCGACATAGACAAGGATTCAGCCACAGCACCGTGTCTTCCTTTGCAATGAAAACCCGAATCTGCATGACAGTGTCTTCCATTGCAGACACTGCAAAGGGTCCAGGCGGACATCAACCAAATCTTTCAGTGGGCTGCAGGAAAACAATATGAAGTTCAACGATGAGAAAATTTTAATTACTCAGATATGGTAAACATGAGGAAATAAAAACTTCATCAGATTAAAAAAACAAATTCTGGCCACAAAAATAGAGCGAAACACCAACGTCAAAGACCTGGGAGTGATCATGTCGGAGGATCTCACCTTCAAGGACCAAACATTGTATCAATTGCATCTGCAAAAAATGACAGGATGGATAATGGAACCTTCAAAACTAGGGAGGCCAAGCCCATGATGACACTCTTCAGTCACTTGTTCTATCTAGGCTGGAATATTGCTGCACTCTAACAGCACCTTTCAAGGCAGGTGAAATTGCCGACCTAGAAAAAGTACAGAGAACTTTTAAAGGCGCGCTAACGGAGATAAAACACCTCAATTACTGGGAGGGGCTTGAGGTTTCCCAAACCTGTATTCCCTGGAACGCAGGAGGGGGAGATACATGATATATACACCTGGAAAATCCTAGAGGGGCTAAATACCGAACTTGCACACGAAAATCATCACTACGAAAGCAAAAGACTTGGCAGAAAGATGCACCACCCCCCCCAATGAAAAGCAGGGTGTCACTAGCACGTTAAGAGACCATACAATAAGTGTCAGGGGCCCGAGACTGTTCAACTGCCTCCCAGCACACATAAGGGGGATTACCAACAGACCCCTGGCAGTCTTCAAGCTGGCACTGGACAAGCACCTAAAGTCAGTTCCTGATCAGCCGGCCTGTGGCTCGTACGTTGGTTTGCGTGCAGCCAGCAGCAACAGCCTGGTTGATCAGGCGCTGATCCACCAGGAGGCCTGGTGACAGACCGGGCCGCGGGGGCGTTGACCCCCGAAACTCTCTCCAGGTAAACTCCAGGATGGGACCTTTAATGAAAGTGCCCTTCTTCTACGCACTGATATTCCGTACCATCAGCTATTTGTTCATACTTCACTGCATTACACAGCAGCCCATATCCACTTGCCTAAGTGGTATACACTCTGTTCTTTATATCTCTCTCCTTCTCGGGCATTATCTTCCAGTATTGCCTTTCTTTTTTTCGTCATTACCGCCACCACTTCTGTTACTTGGTGATTTTAATGCCCATCATTTCCTCTGGGGGGTCTCATTGTGATTCCGGTGGCATTCGTTAGAGGCTTTCTTTTCTACCCACCCCCTCCCATGTTTTAATACGGGTACCACACCCATTTTGATCTTCGGACTCACACTCTCTTTGCATCATCCTCATCTGCTTTCCTCCACTGCATGACTTCACCGGGTCTGTTCTCCCGGATTTACATGACAACGACATTTCCAAATCATTCTTATTTCCCCTTCATATTACAGCTTTTTCATATCCCATGGAAAAATTTGATTGCAAATTGGAACCTTTACTCACAACAGCTGTTTTTTAGCGGGGTTTCCTTCTTCGTCCTCCATTACGACTTTTACATCTCTTCTCACCTCGTTTTAAACCGCATTCCATTCTATCCCCAACCTTGGGCAGCTTCTTAGAAATCCCTCCCTTTGGGACTCCTTCTGTGCTCGTGCTACGTTTCAAAAGGGCGCTCCCATGGGCAGGTACTGGTACAATAGAACCACGGAGAGACTTCTTGATTTCAAGCAGAAGCGTGCGATTGCCCACTGTGTCATCTGTGAAGCTAAACGCACTTGCTGGCGAGATTATGTCTCCACCATCACCTCTGCTTCCTCTATGAGTGCAGTCTGGAAAAAAGTACGAAAACTGAGGGGTAATATTCTCCTGATCCGACTCCTGTTCTGCGGGTTGCCGGTGTTGATATAGCAAACCCACTAGATGTTGCCAATGAAATTGGCAATCATTTGGTGCATATTTCTCAGGGGCTCCATCTATGCCCCTCATTTCTTTCCTCAAAGTCTGCCAGAGAGTTAGCACCCTTGGACTTTTCTTCTCTCAGAGAAGAACAGTATAATGTGCCTTTTACACTTCAAGAACTGGAGGCAACACTCTCAGCTTGCTGATCATTGGCAGCTGGGCCCGACAACATTCATATCCGTATGCTACAACATTTACATCAGTCAGCCCTTTCAGTCCTATTATGCCTTTTCAATCTTATTTGGTCACAAGGAGTTCTTCCACAGCTGTGGAAATCTGCCATTGTTCTCCCTTTCTGCAAATCAGGCACTACGGGACATGAAGGGGGCCGTAGGGCAATTTTCCGCGCGCGCTCACCGAAATATCGAAAACATATGGATATTGAGTTATATATACTGAAAAATAGCTCAACTCTTTGGCAACACAATGGTACCAGAACGAATGTTCAACGACGTTTCTACAAGAAATTACAGTCATTTATATGAGGTAAGGTGACGGTGATATTGGTAGCGAGTCTGCTCACAGCCCATATATATTTTGGAAATTTTTCCTTGTTTTTTATCGCTTTTTCTTGCATTATACTTTCTAATATAATAACTGACTACTTGGCATCATAAAACTGAAGGCGGAGCTTATCCCTAGATTCAGCAACAGTCATTAATCATATCATAATGCGCGGAAGGGTTGCCGCGCCAGGAGAAATCACTTCATTATTACGCTTATATCAGCTTATATATCAACTCTACAGCTTATTTATCTATCAGAATTGTTCTAATATGATATAATAAACACTCTAAATAACATACAAACATGTTATATACTCTAGACTGAAAAAAATAGGCCATAATATGGCGAAAGATTATCGGGAATATTTCGATAAATAGAGTTACTGCTCTCCATGTCTTCTCCGTGTCGTATTCTTTGGTCTCTGAGTAAGAGAAAACGGTGTTTTGAAGAGGATAACTGCACTAGAACATCAGTTTACTAAGAAATACACCCAAACAAACGCGATTTTCGCGAAAAAAAAAATTTTTTTTTGAGACGGTGGGCCGGCCGGCGTTCTAGGCCTATATCTCGGAAGTAACTTATTCACCTTCAGTTCCTATTTCTGCATTTATTACTTAATTAAATGGAATAATATTCACAGAAATTGTAGAATAATGATTTCTCTAATTGTTGGTAACGTAATTTGGAAATATTCCAAATACTTTCGGAGTTATGTGGGAGTAAAGGGCAGATTTTTTGCAGTATTACAGGAACTAAAAAAATATTTTTTTTTTTTTATATAAAGATACGTTATTTAGAGAAAAGGCGTTGCCTAAACTTCGTATAAGCATTGCTCTCTCGGCACCAAGTGTCCAAACAACCTTACGATGTCCCATATAGGAATAAATAGTCCCCAAAGGGCATTTTTCAGCAAATCAGCCTTTTTCAGTCTTTTCTCAGTTGTCGTTTGAGGTATATTTTTGATAAATATTTTCAAGAAAGAGTGAAAACACTTTGTCTTGTGTACCAAAACTGGAGGAAATCGGACGGTAAATAAAAAAGCTACATTTTTGGGCCCGAGGCACCCCTGAAGCCTCCCACTGTCATCCCATTGCTCTTACCAGTGCAGTTTGCAAAGTGATGGAACGCCTGGTAAATAAACATTTAGTGTGGTATTTAGAGACACACAACAGTCTCTCCACTAGTCAATATGACTTTCGTAAGGGACGTTCTACCATAGACCCCTTACTATGCTTGGATACGTATGTTCGTAATGCCTTTGTGAATAACTACTCAGATATTGCCATATTTTTTGACATTGAGAAGGCATATGACACAACTTGGAGGTATAATATTTTGGCCCAAGCCCACTCCTTATGCCTCCGAGGCAGTCTACCATCCTTCCTTATTAAGAACTTTTTAACTGATAGACATTTCCATGTTCGGGTTAATAATGCGCTCTCCCCGGACTTTATCCAAGCTGAAGGTGTCCCCCAGGGATGTGTTCTGAGCACAACACTTTTTCTCCTTGCTATTAATGATTTGGCCTCTAGTCTTCCATCAAATATTTGGTCATCACTCTATGTTGATGACTTCGCTATTGCCTGTACAGGCGCTGACTGTCACCTCATTACAGTTTCTCTCCAGCATGCGGTCGACCATGTTTCCAATTGGGCCACCACACATGGGTTTAAATTTTCCAGCACTAAAATTCACAAAATTACTTTCACTAGACACTTTGTCATCTCCGATCATCCTTTGTACCTCTATGGCTCCTGTATCCCTGAACGTGATACAGTCAAGTTTCTGGGCCTCCTCTTTGACCATAGGTTATCCTGGAAACCTCACATTACCTCTCTGAAGGCAACTTGTCACAGCCGCCCAAACCCTTCTTAAAACCCTTGCTAACTTTCATGGGGAGCTGATCGTCGAACCCCTCCTTCACCTACATTTCACCCTCATTTTATCGAAACTTGATTATGGTGACCAGATCTATTCAGTGGCATCTCCTGCTACTCTCTCTAGCCTTAACCCCATTCATCACCAAGGATTACGTTTTTTCCCTTGGTGCTTTTCGCTCTTTCCCTGTTGAGAGCCTCTAAGCAGAAGTGAATGTTCCATCCTTATCCAATCGCAGTGATGCCCATTGCCTTCGCTACTACGTACGCTCTCATGATCTCCGCAATCCTTCCATTTATAGAGTGGTCACTGATATTAGTAGACATTATTTGTTCGCCGCCCCTGTTTACTCCATCCCTTCTCTCTTAGCCTACATTCGCTCTTGTCTTCTCTTCAGTTACCACCTTTCTATGTTCATGTAGCATCTCACTTTTCCCTACCCCCGTTGGAAGTTTCCAGCTGTTCGAGTCTGTTCTTTCTCTCTCCCTTGCTCGATAGCCCAACTGTCTACGGTCGCTTCCCGGTCTCTTTTTCTTGACCACTTCCATTCTCATTCTCATGCCATTGCATTGTACACAGATGGCTCTAAGTCTTCTGACGGCGTAGGATTCGCAGCATTGTTTCCAGACAGTGTCGTTAGTTAGTTAGTTTAATATGTTTATTATGCACCCCATACCCATCCTGTGGGCGGTAGTCAAAAGATTACAGAGGTACATAATTGGTCCAGGGACTGGACTCCAAAGTTTTGATAGCTGAGCAAGTTACAGAGGTAATGAACTCACAATTTACAAAGGTAATGAACTCACAATTTACAAAGGTAATGAACTCACAATTTACAAAGGTAATGAACTCCAGGTAAGTCTGGTCACAATCATGACAAGTTACAAAGGTATTTACAGATTACAGAGGTACGTAATGGGTCCAGGACTGGGCCCCCAAAGTTTTGATAGCTGAACTAGGTACAAAGGTAATGAGCTCACAAGTTACAAAGGTAATGAATTCTGTAGAATGGTTACTTACGTTTATACTTTGGCTACAATCATGAACAAATTATAGAGTAATGAGCAATTCACACTTCCACACCCGGTCACAACTGTAATGAGTTATTGGTGCAAATATTGATTGTTGAGTCACACACCACACACACACACACACACACACACACACATACACAGACAGTGTCGTACGAGGACATTTACTATCTTTGGCTAGTATTTTTACTGCTGAATTGTATGCCATTCTTGCAGCACTTATCAGTATTGCATCTATGCCTGTGTCACCATTAGTGGTTGCTTCAGACTCCCTTAGTCTTTACAGGCTATACAGAAATTTGATACACCTCACCCCTTATCCTCCGTATCCCACTTTGGCTGTGCCGCATCTTTACCAAGCATAAAGATATTGCTTTTTGTTGGGTCCCTGGTCATGTTGATGTACAGGGCAATGAACAGGCAGACACTGCTGTGCGGTCAGCAGTATATGACCTACAGTTGCATATAGAAGTATCCCATTTACAGACTATTTTGCTGTAATAGTTACCCACCTTCACACCCGTTGGCAACAACGTTGGTCTACTCTGCTCGG
The DNA here is from genome assembly GCF_026875155.1 of Cherax quadricarinatus. NCBI lineage: Eukaryota > Metazoa > Arthropoda > Malacostraca > Decapoda > Parastacidae > Cherax > Cherax quadricarinatus. Next base: position 48,469,363 of record NC_069429.1, read on the forward strand.
TAACAAACTTCAATCTATTTAATCCGAGTATAGGTTACTGGCCGTCTTTTGTCACCAGTGTCGAGGTTGGGAGACTACTCTCTCCCAACTTCGCATTGGCCATACTCGTCTTACTCATCGATACCTCATGGAAATGCGCCCTGCTCCTCTCTGTGAGAATTGTCAGGCTCCATTATCAGTCAGCCACATTCTATTAGACTGCCCACTTTATCAACGAGCACGCAGAATTTACCTCCGTCGTCGTCTTCACTCTGCTGCTCTCTTTACCTTCCCTTCTCACTGATGGACCCACCTTTCATCCGGACTCTCTCATTGACTTTTTGACAACAACTGAATTACTTCACAAGCTCTGATACCTTCAGCCCTTTCAACCTCAATCTCTTGCTACCCTCTACCCCCGCACTATCCCCTACCACGCTGTTTTCTGTAACCTACTGATCATCCCTCCCCTCTCCTGCCGCCCAGTACCCTCGCTTCCTTCCGTACCCTGCAGCACTGTATAGCCCTTGTGGCTTAGCGCTTCTTTTTGATTATAGTAATAATATTATGGTCGTGACCAGAGGTTCCACTGTATGTACCTTCCTATGTATATTTGTACATGAAGTTTCAAATAAAATAAGAAAAAAGTTCATGCTGGCCTAAATGCATACCTTGGACCCCATGTTAGGGGCCATATTAAGGGCCATGTTATGGGCCATTTTAAGGGCCATGTTAGGGGCCATGTTAAGGGAAATGTTAGGGGCCTTCTCTTGTGACTAAGAAAACTTTATTTCGGTTAACATAAGTTATGTTGGATAATGTTTGTCAGGAAAAAGGACAAGTGTTTCCTGACGCTGGTCTTAGTGACCCAGAGCTGGAGCTTTTGGTCATCTGAGCGCTTCATGTAAATTACATTGTTATAATAATATTATTATATATTAATCTTTATTTACTACAAGTACATGTACAAGGTATACAAGTACATGTACAAGGTATACAAGTACATGTACAAGGTATACAAGTACATGTACAAGGATACAAGTACATGTACAAGATATACAAGTACATGTACAAGGTATACAAGTACATGTACAAGGTATTCAAGAACATGGTACAAGATATACAAGTACAAGTACAAGGTATACAAGTATATGTACAAGGTATTCAAGAACATGTACAAGGTATACAAGTACATGTACAAGGTATACAAGTACATGTACAAGGTATGCAAGTACATGTACAAGGTATGCAAGTACATGTAAAAGGTATACAAGTACATGTACAAGGTATACAAGTACATGTACAAGGTATACAAGTACAAGGTATACAAGTGCATGTACAAGGTATACAAGTACAAGTACAAGGTATACAAGTACATGTACAAGGTATGCAAGTACATGTAAAAGGTATACAAGTACATGTACAAGGTATACAAGTACATGTACAAGGTATACAAGCACAAGTACAAGGTATACAAGTACATGTACAAGGTATACAAGTACAGGAGGCAGCTCTGATGAAAACTCACACTCACACGAGCTTTTAAATCTCTGCACAAAATTCAATTTAAACCAGCAAATAATAGAGCCTACTAGAATGGAGAATACACTAGACCTCATCTTCACTAACAATGATGATCTGATAAGAAATGTCACCATATCAAAAACAATATACTCAGATCACAACATAATTGAGGTTCAGACATGTATGCGCAGAGCCCCAGACCGACAAAACGAGATTAGTCACGAGGGAGCATTCACCAAATTCAACTTCAATAACAAAAACATAAAGTGGGACCAAGTAAACCAAGTCTTAACCGATATAAGCTGGGAAGATATACTAAGCAACACAGACCCCAACTTATGCCTAGAACAGATTAACTTGGTGGCACTCGATGTATGCACAAGGCTTATTCCTCTAAGAAAAAGGAGGAGTAGATGGAAAATAGAAAGAGACAGGCGCTCTCTTTACAGGCGACGGAAAAGAATAACAGAGCGGCTAAAAGAGGTCAATATATCTGAAATGCGTAGGGAGATACTGGTAAGAGAAATAGCAAACATCGAACTTAAGCTAAAGGAATCTTATAGGAGTCAGGAATCGCGGGAAGAACTAAAAGCCATAAATGAAATCGAAAGAAACCCGAAGTATTTCTTCTCCTATGCCAAATCAAAGTCGAGAACAACGTCCAGTATTGGGCCCTTACTTAAACAAGATGGGTCATACACAGATAACAGCAAGGAAATGAGTGAGCTACTCAAGTCCCAATATGACTCAGATTTTAGCAAGCCACTAACCAGACTGAGAGTCGAAGATCAAAATGAATTTTTTATTAGAGAGCCACAGAATTTGGTTAACACAAGCTTATCTGATGTTATCCTGACGCCAAATGACTTCGAACAGGCGATAAATGACATGCCCATGCACTCTGCCCCAGGGCCAGACTCATGGAACTCCGTGTTCATCAAGAACTGCAAGAAGCCCCTATCACGAGCCTTTACCATCCTATGGAGAGGGAGCATGGACACGGGGGTCGTCCCACAGTTACTAAAAACAACAGGCATAGCCCCACTCCACAAAAAGGGCTGTAAAGCAACAGCAAAGAACTACAGACCGATAGCACTAACATCCCATATCATAAAAATCTTTGAAAGAGTCCTAAGAAGCAACATCACCACCCATCTAGAAACCATCAGTTTACACAACCCAGGGCAAACATGGGTTTAGAACAGGTCGCTCCTGTCTGTCTCAACTATTGGATCACTACGACAAGGCCCTAGATGCACTAGAAGACAAAAAGAATGCAGATGTAATATATACAGACTTTGCAAAAGCCTTCGACAAGTGTGACCAGGGCGTTAATAGCGCACAAAATGCGTGCTAAAGGAATAAAAGGAAAATCGGTCGATGGATTCTATAATTTCCTCACTAAAAAGAAAAACCAAGAGGTAGT
>NC_069429.1:48472791-48504828 GCF_026875155.1 Cherax quadricarinatus
TTTTAAAGGAAAAATGTGCTTTTTCCCTAAAATTTCCCAAAAAATCCAAAAGTTTTTGGCCCCTCAACTTCTCCTTTTCTATTTTAGGGTTTTTCCCAGGGCAAGGATGATTTTCAAGTACAAGGACACAAGTGAACAATGTGACATTGTTTGGAAAATTTTCCCCCATTCCAGGGCCTTTTAAGCTTGGTTTGATAAAGCCCCTGTGGGGCCCCAAACTTTTTCCACAATATAAGTGCCATTTAAGTAAACCTGATGTGTCGTTTTCAGTGAAATGTTATCAAATGCCATCCTGTCTTTTGTTCCTCAACTTCTACCGTACTCAGGTATATGTGTATTACCAGGGGCAAAGGATGACGTGTCGGTTATGTGACGCGTATGGACACATGGCGTATCAATGTGATCGTCAGTGTTCCCGTCAACAAGATGAGCAACGTGTGCTGTCAGACGCTTCTACACAAGCCCCCGAGTTCATGGTAGGGGAGGGCGTCCATCCGACACCAACGTCTCAACAGCCTTCCCTCGATATACCTGTCATTACACCTGACTCGCCGTGTGTAACATTGCCATGTATGGAGACGAGCGTTGCTGATGTTGTTCCATCTCGTGAAGTCGAGCTAGACCTCCCTGTATCATTCCAGAATTACATGGTGCGATGGAGGAGTGTCCGGCGACACCATCCACCCCAGTGACATCCGATAATAGCGTTGGTAGCCCACCATCAACGATTGCTACTCTCGACGGACCCACTGTGATAACTACTAGCATGGATGTCCATGCGCACGAGACTGCACCTGCCCACACCACCTGCACAGTTGTCGACGAGAGCTCCCGTAAGCGGGTGGTAGGGAATTCAAGTAGTGATGATGGAATGACACCAGGATAACGACCTGGAAAAAAGTCGTGGGCCGCAAATCCGGCTAATGGCTTTGAAGATAATGTCAGGGTGGCGAGTCTCCCGCCTGGCAATGTTTGTGGCACAGACAGTTATGTCGCTCAATGTCTAAATGTATTACGAGTGAATATGTGTTATGAAAACCAGCAATATTCCAGTGTTTAACTATAAATGCCAGGGTCAGACAGGTTGTAATGTGAATTTTATTTAGAATTCTGGGGCGAGTTACATGGGTTTCTTATTCGGTTATTAAATAGTATAAAAAATCAGGATTGTTTAAGTAGGTCTCAGCGAGAAAGTATTGTGGTCCTTGTTCCGAGAAAAAACGATTGTATTGATATACATGATTACGGGGCGATTACCCTGTTAAACACTGACTATAAATTATATGCAAAAATTTTGTGCAATCGCCTTAAACCCATCTTAGAGAAGGTTTTACATCCAGGTCAGGCTGGTATCATGGGACGATCACTGTATTTAGGCCCAAAGGTACTTGGTGATTTTGTTTGCGACCACCAAAGTGAAATGGGTACGGGGGAGGGATTTTGGCGTTAGACTGGAAGGCTGCGTTTGATAACGTTGATCATCTAGTGTTGAAAATCATAATGGAGCAGCTGGGTTTCGCACGAACGATTGTTAAATGGGTTATGTCATTGTATACTGACGTGATTTTACGACCCCGGTTTGAAGGGGAAGTTAGGAAAGTCTGTTTTCTTTAGGGTCTGGGATTCGCCAGGGGTCCCCGTTATAAAAAAAATTTTTATTTGCTATTTATAAAGACCCAAATTGTATAGGGCATGGCAGCGGGGTTTGTGGCACCCATCCATGAATGGGCTGTCCCATTTGGCCCAATCCATATTGTTGGCTAGGGTTGATGTTTCAACTTTTCATGCTTACAGTTTCCCAGAATTTTTGTCTGCCAATTTGTATTTTTGCCCCTTTTTAGCGAGGCAAGGGTTTTTAATGTTATGTAAAAAAGGAAAAGTCTGGCTCTTACTTTTAGGGCCGGGGCAACGAGGCCCAATCCCCAAATGGAGATTTCCGTGGGTTTTCGTAAAATTTTTGGAAAATATGGGGGAAATAATTCTGTGGCTATTTAGAAAATGAAGGCGTTTTTACTCAATTCTGGGATGGGGGGTTGATAGGGGTTATCCCGTTTTGTGGGTACCCAAAGGGTTTTACATGGGTTAAAATTAAAGTGGGTGATAGTTCTATTTCCCTTTCCTTTAAAATTAACACTGAGAAAAATCTTTTCACGGGCCCTGCCCAAAGGGTTCCAAACCCCTTTGGGGATGGTCTAAAACCCTTGACTGGTCCAAAAACCCTTGCTGGTTTAAAAACGGTTTCTTTTGGGACAAAAAAGTAAAATGAAAAAGGGAGGGGTTGTAGGCCCCCTTTAAACCCCAAACATTAAAAAAATTTCAGGAAGTGCAGGGTAAGCTTTTCCAATATAAAAAAACAGTTAGAAACAGAAATAAAAAATAGCTAGGCTTCTTTTTTAAAAGGGGGGTTGGTTTTTAAATAGAATTTTCCCAAGAGGTTGTATTTAGAATTGCAGAAAATCAACATTAAAATTTCATTATAAAGCTGTTTTGTAGTTTTGGTCGGGTCAAAAAAAGGGGCTTCCACAGGGGGTAAATTGTATTTTTGGGGAAATTGGTTTTTTCACCCCCCTTGTGCAGTACCCAAAGAATTTGTACAAGCGTTTTTAAAACGAGAAGTGTTTTTGGGTATGCCCAAGTGAGATAAATCTGTGGACAAAAAACCCAAAAGGGGGTTTTAAAAAGGGACAACATCAAAGCTGCTTTCATAGAAAAAATGGAAGTTTTTTACCCAGATGGGAACAAAAAAAGTCGGGGGCCTGAAGGGTTTCTGCCCTTGTTTACTGGCCATGTAGCCCAAAAAACTGTAAGGCTGGAAGTGATGCCCTGGTAGTCAGTAAATGTGGGGCGGGGATAGTGCTGTCCTGGGAGCCCAGTAATGGTGAAGTGGGGTGCTGTCCTGGTGGGGACACGAATGGTAAAGCTGGAGATGCTGTCCTGGGAGGACAGAAAATGGGGGAAGCTGGGAGATTTTTGGGCCAGGTAGTCTGGAATTATATGAGGAAAGGGGAAAACATATAAATGACCTCATAGGGGACAGGAAACCATAGTAGGGAAACAAGTGTAGTCCAAAAATAAAAAAAAAAACCAATATTTCAAAAAAAAAAAATACCGCGGGGAAAAAAGCAAACAAGGAAAAACTCCACTTCAAAAGTGAGGATATTTTTACCCAAAAAAAAACTGGTGGGAGCTCCATTGTTTGTGCTAGGGGGGATAGAAGTAAGACGGGAACATGCACCCAAAAAGGGGAAAACAGTCACAGAAACCCCGGCAAACGGAAACCAAGCCTGTGCACATTTCTATGCAATTGGGGATTGCTGGCAAAAGGGGAAAACTGGGGAAAAACAGATGGGGGCGTGCAACTTGACCCAAAACCCAAAAAAATTTCCATGCCCCCTATGGGCAACAGGAAAATGCAAATTCCCTTCCCGTTTAAACTTTTTCACCCCCGAAACTTTTGTACCTCTTCCCGTTTCAGGAAAGACTGTGCTATAACTTTTAAAATTTTTAGGGTTTTCCATCTAAAGGGGACAAAAAGGGTACAAAAAAATCCAGGAAAGGGAAAAAAATGGGTAGCCACAGCCACCCCCAAGAAAGGGGGAGGTTTTTTTTGTGCCGGAAAGGAAAAAAAACTGGCAGGAAAAAGGCCCGAAAAAACTACACCAAATCCCGTTTATTCCCGGAGTGGAAACCCAGTTCGACGGCCCCCCTCCCTCCCAAAACCCAACCCGATACAGGGTACTAATTTCCCCGGGAAACCCCCCCCCCCCAGTACCAAAAATACCACCAGTCCCATAAAATTTTTCTTTGCAAATATTCAGGGGGCTAAAGGGCCCGCAACAAACAACCCCCAAAACCTTTTTATCCGTGGATGCTTGAAAAGGCAAAGGGAATGTTCGCGGCCCTTTTATGAAGGCCCACCCTAAAGGATACTTGGACAACGAAATATGGATCCCAGGTTCAACCTATTCAGTGTTACAGGTGAAAAAAGGCAAAAGGGGGTTGGGGGGGGGTTTGGGCCCCCTACATTGCAGAGTCACTTGTTTTCACGAAAATGCTTAATGCCCCAAATTTTTGTAGTGGAAGTTTTTGCAAATATAAAAAGGGCCCAGAACCAAAAAACCCAGTCTTGTGGTAGTTACAAGCCCCGGAATTGCAACATTTTTCCTGGATTCCGGAGAGAGTTTTCCCGGGGGGGCAAACCCCCCGCGGCCCCGGGCTGTGACCCGGCTCATGGTGGATTTGCGCCTTTATCAACCCGGGGTGTTGTGCTGGCTGCCGCAAACCAAAAGTACGAGGGCCCCAGCCCGGTGTTTAGGAAAATGGGCTTTAGGTGTTTTTCCGTGTCAGCTTGAAAAACTGCCAGGGGTCTGTTGGTAATTCCCCCCTTTTGTGTGCTGGGAGGCAAGTTGAACAGTTCGGGCCCCTGGCCCCTTTTTGTATAGTCTCTTTAAAGTGCTTGTGGAAAACCCCCCGTTTTTCAATTGGGGGGGGAAAAGGTTTCATAGTCTGCCAAGTCTTTTGCCCTTTTTTTAAAATGAGTGTTTTCGTGTGCAAGTTCGGTTTCTATCCCTCTAGGGTTTTCCAAGGGTGTATATAATCTTGGGATCTCTCCCTCCTGCGTTCCCGGGAAAACCCGGTTTTTGGAACCTCAAGCGCTTCAGTAATTGAGGTGTTTTATCTTTTTTTGCGCGCCGTGAAAGTTCTCGGGCATTTTTAGGTCGGCAATTTCACCCGCCCTTTAAAAGGGGCCGTTAGGTGCGCCCAAAATTCCCGCCCCAGGGTAGAACAAGTTTACCCGAAAAAATGGTCTCATGGGGGTTGGCCTCCCTAGTTTTGGGGGTTCTCAAATTTTCCATTGTCATTTTTAGCCGAAAGCGATTGATTTCTAAAGTTATGGTCCTTTGGGAAGGGGAGATCCTCCGACATAAAACACTCCCAGGGGCTTTGACGTTGGTTTTTTCGCTTATTTTTTTGGCAAATTTGTTTTGTACCTTTATGAAAAATTTTAATTTCCTCATGTTTACCATATCTGAGTAATTGAAATTTCTCATCGTTGAACTTCATATTGTTTTCTGCAGCCCACTGAAAGATTTGGTTGATGTCCGCCTGGAGCCTTGCAGTGTCTGCAATGGAAGACACTGTCATGCAGATTCGGGTGTCATCTGCAAAGGAAGACACGGTGCTGTGGCTGACATCCTTGTGTAGTTTGTGTACTTGTGTAGCACTGTACTTAGCAGAAGAGTGTAGGTTGTATACTTGCATAGCACTGTACTTAGCAGCAGAGTGTAGGTTGTGTTCTTGTGTAGCACTGTTTTTAGCAGAAGAGTGTAGGTTGTATACTTGTGCAGCCATGTACTTAGCAGCAGAGTGTAGGTTGTGTTCTTGTGTAGCACTGTAGAGTGCAGGTTGTGCACTTGTGTAGCACTGTACTTAGCAGCAGAGTGTAGATTGTGTACTTGAGTAGCACTGTAGAGTGTAGGTTGTGTACTTGTGTAGCACTGTACTTAGCAGCAGAGTGTAGGTTGTGCACTTGTGTAGCACTGTACTTAGCAGCAGAGTGCAGGTTGTGTACTTGTGTAGCACTGCACTTAGCAGCAGAGTGTAGATTGTGTACTCGTGTAGCACTGTAGAGTGCAGGTTGTGCACTTGTGTAGCACTGTACTTAGCAGCAGAGTGTAGATTGTGTACTTGAGTAGCTCTGTAGAGTGTAGGTTGTGTACTTGTGTAGCACTGTACTTAGCAGCAGAGTGTAGGTTGTGCACTTGTGTAGCACTGTACTTAGCAGCAGAGTGTAGATTGTGTACTTGTGTAGCACTGTACTTAGCAGCAGAGTGTAGCTTATGTACTTGTGTAGTCCTGTACTTAGCAGCAGAGTGTAGGTTGTGTACTTGTGTAGCACTGTACTTAGCAGTAGAATGTAGGTTGTGTACTTGTGTAGCACTGTACTTAGCAGCAGAGTGTAGGTTGTGTACTTGTGTAGCACTGTACTTAGCAGCAGAGTGTAGGTTGTGCACTTGTGCAGCACTGTACTTAGCAGCAGAGTGTAGGTTGTGTACTTATGTAGCACTGTACTTAGCAGCAGAGTGTAGGTTGTGTACTTTTGTAGCACTGTACTTAGCAGCAGAGTGTAGGTTGTGTACTTGTGTAGCTCTGTACTTAGCAGCAGAGTGTAGGTTGTGTACTTGTGTAGCTCTGTACTTAGCAGCATAGTGTAGGTTGTGTACTTGTGTAGCACTGTACTTAGCAGCAGAGTGTAGGTTGTGTACTTGTGTAGCTCTGTACTTAGCAGCAGAGTGTAGGTTGTGTACTTGTGTAGCTCTGCACTTAGCAGCAGTGTGTAGGTTGTGTACTTGTGTAGCACTGTACTTAGCAGCAGAGAGTAGGTTGTGTACTTGTGTAGCACTGTACTCAGCAGCAGAGAGTAGGTTGTGTACTTGTGTAGCTCTGTACTTAGCAGCAGAGTGTAGGTTGTGTACTTGTGTAGCTCTGTACTTAGCAGCAGAGTGTAGGTTGTATTAGTTTAGTTTTAGTGTCATTATGTATAATGTAAGTATTCAGTAGATTGTATAGAGATAATGTTGTTTTCTTGCTCATCACCAGTGTCATTGTTATATATTAATATACAGTAGAACCCCTGGTCATGAACGCTTCCGAACACGACAAAAAAATCTGCCACTTTTTTGCATCTGGTCACAACACATAATCGGGTGCCGAACAAACAGCATCGCCAATTTTCAAATTCTGCTTAAGTGTAGTATCTGCTTAATTTTTTTTCATATGCACTGTCTTTTCCCACTTCCTCTTGTTTTTGTACACCTAACTCTGTTATTTAAGCTTTTTTGTTTATTAAACTGTGCATTATTTTGTATAACTAAGGTTTTTCAAACTCTGATTATGCACAAATTACGACAGTGATTAATTCGAATTATCAAAGTTTTATCAGGAAGTAGTTCTCAAACAGCTTCTCTTAGTGCCAGTACCCGGCTAGGGCTTTGCCATATATTATTTTTGGTAAATATATTTTCTTCAGTTGTTTATTGGGCTATGTTATTGAAAGTTGGGTAATGTATGATGGAGTGATGCTTCTTAACGCACACCATAAATGAATGAAATCGGACTATAAATATCAGAGTTCACTGAGCAGCCATTAGATGTCCCTTAAAACTCTTAGGACTCGTGCAATGTTAGTTTTTTCTGTTGTTTAATCCCCTCAAGGAAGGTTCCTTGATTTTGGTGAGAGGCTCTTGATTTAGGGAATTGGATCTGTGCTCCAGTTCCGTGAATTAAGCCTGAATGCCTTCCACATCCCCCCCAGGCGCTGTATAATCCTCCGGGTTTAGCACTTCCCCTTGATTATAATAATAATAATCTGTTGCTTAAGGTCATCTCAGTCTTATTCAAGGTTTTTACATTTAGTTTACTATTACACTGTGCATTCTATGTTATAATTAACTATTTTTGTCCTTAAAAATCTTAAAAAAAAACGGTATTTATATACAGTTCGCAGGGGCCTTGAGTGGATTTATCGTATTTACATACAATTCAGAGGGGAAATTAGGCTGGGGAAATCGACACCATGCCCAGCCCTTCTAGAGCAGGGTAGGTGCATGAGCCAGAGCTTGCAGCTCACAAGATTGCCATTTCCATTAGCCCCCTTGGGGCAGGGATGGCAGACCAGAGAGGCCTAACTTCTCCCTACAAGCCCCGTTAGGGTGGGGAATGTGGCTAGGCCTGGGGACAATTGGTCCCAAAGATGAGGAGGTACTTGTATCTCCTCCCATGGCAGACTTAGGTTTCAGACACTCCCTAGACAGGGAGCCAAGGCCGGGCCACCACTTGGATAAGGCCCAGGCCGGGAGAATACCGGTGAATCTTTAATAAGAACAATAATAAAAATAATAGGTTCGGGAAAAAAAAAAAAAGGTTCGGGTCACGACAAAATCAGTTCGTGACCAGAGTTTTGGAATGAATTGTGGTCGTGACCCGGCCGCCCTCTCTTTTGTCCACCTAGGTAGCTCGGCAGATGTGAGGTTGCTATCCCGGATTGCTAGTTTACTGGCATGATGGGTAGGGTATGGCACGGGTTCCATGCTGCATCTACGCTACTAGCGGTGCTGAGGTCCTCTTGGGCGTGGACGGAGATTTCTGGCCCTTTCATTCCTCCTAGGAACTATCCCTCCCCGGTCCCCGGTCTTCTTTCTTTTTTTTCTTAAAAACAAAAAGAAAGAAGTAACCTAACCATGGCAGGCCCAGTCCATGAACCTGATACCCCCAGGACCCTTCTTGATACCGCACCACGTTCTGACCCCGTCTCATCTTTGGACCACTCTTCGGACACTCCTCATGCCTCTGTACCTCTTGCCTGTGCTGTTTCCTCACCCGCTTCAGGTACTGAGGTCTCCACTGACTCCTTCGATTTATCTGACCTCCACTCTCCTTTGACTATGCTTCCGGCCTCTCCCTCTACAGTGCGGCAATTTTCGAATCGCCGGCCTGTTCCACGTCAGACCAACTCTGGTCCCACGCCTAAATGCCAATGACAATTACCTGCTGATGATACTTCTCCACCTTCTCGTTCTTCTCAGAAAAGATCGACACGTCCTGCACTCCCTTTCTATGCTCAGTTTCAGAATGCACAATGGACTAAATTCTTCACTTTATGACTGACTTCCTCTACTGCCTATCTTTCCAACCACAGTATTGGCAAGGCACTCCTACATCATGTTGGTAAAGATATTTCTTTTCATGCTCTTAAGAGTGGTATGCACATCATCACTGTACAGAATGCTACCCAAGCTCATGATCTTTCTCTTCTTTCCCATATCAATACTGTTCCTGTCACTATTGAAAAACATCATTCCTTCAATTCTTGTAGTGGTACCGTCATTCTGCCCCATATCATAGTTGAACAAAATTTCCAAACATGTGGCAATGACATTCTTGAACAGCTGGAACTCCAAGATCTCCAAATCCTCAAGGTAGACACTTAGGTTCTTCCTGCCCGCGGGCGGAGATGATACCCTAGCAATGTGGCTTGTTTAACTTTTGACAGCCGTGAACTCCAATCCTCAGTTTATGTAGCAGGACATCGGCTACAAGTTCGAAAGGTGATCCCTACACCGCAACAGTGTAGAAATTGCTGGCAATTTGGCCATCCAGCGAAATATTGCAGATCCATAGCCGAATGCCCAGTCTGTGGTGCCGATGACCATTCTAATATGTCTTGCAATCGACCTCCCTCTTGCCTTAATTGTCATGAGGCTTGTTGTGATAGAAACTCATGCCTTATCTCTAAGCTTTATTGAACATAGAATCTTCATAGTACTTCTGCAACAAAAAAATATAATGACTAGTACATCTAATAACTGCTTCTACAGGGATGATGATGTCTTGCATATGTCAAGAGAAAAGTTATAACTACAGGCCACATATTTAAACTCACCATGTAATCTGCATCACTAATACTATATGGATATAAGAGAAGAGAATCACACACCATGTATTGGCGCCCACGACACACACCAAGCTGTTGTTGTTGTTAAGGGCCCCGAGAGGTGGTGCAGTATTATCCTGCTGCTGCTCCCCACAGGAGCAGTATCACTGCAATCTTCCCCTTCTAAAATATCAGAGACAGTAATCTCCCAAACTGTTAGGTGGGCGATGTACACGTCCCGACCTTCGTAGCCCTTGAGCCTCTTCACCAGGTTCAATATTTTCCAGCGGGGTTCGACTAACTGCTGGAGCAGAATCCTCTATTTCCATAGGGGTAGTCTCAAGGGGCTTTCCAGGAGAAAACGAAGCATCTTTCACATCTATTGGTGTATCTTGAGATTCCACACTAATTGGGATTTCAACTGGGGCTAAATGTCTTATAGATTCTATAGTCTCTTCACCATTTTGGTAGTGAATGTGGGCATAATGTGGATTAGCTTGCAGAAGCTCTATCTCTTCCACTAAAGGATTCGTCTTGTTAATCCTATGGTGACTCTTCAGGAGAACGGGTCCAGGATGACATAACTAAGTGGGCACGGAGGCTCCCGTAGAGGAACGATGTGAATAGTTGAGGAGTCTTTCATGAGGGGTTGCATTAGTAGCTGTGCACAGCAATTATCTAATAGAGTGAAGAGCATCAGGCAGAACAGTTTGCCAGTGTTGAACAGGTAGATTGCGCGACTTCAATGTCATTGTAACTGCCTTCCACATAGTACCATTGAACCGCTCCACTTGACCATTGCCTTGACGGTTGTAGCTTGTTGTTCTGCTGCAGGCAATACCTTTGCTAGCCAAAAACTCCTGAAGTTCGTTACTCATGAACGAGGATCCCCTGTCTGAATGGATATAAGCTGGCATACCAAAAATAGAGAACGACTGTGAAAGACAACTAATAACAGTTGAAGCAGTCATACACAAATAACCCACACATAAAAGAGAGAAGCTTACGACGACCTTTCGGTCACACATTGACAAAGTCACAGTGTGACTTTGTCAATGGTCCAAGTCGGACTGAAACGTCGTCGTAAGCTTCTCTCTTTTATGTGCAGGTTATTTGTGTATCGTTCCAGTCACCGAATTGTGTCTTTTTTGTTATGAAGCAGTCATATTTGCACAGGGGAACAAAAAGGGAAACCTTGAATATTCATCTACTATGTTAAGGAAATATCTATTCTGATTTATGCTTGGTAGAGGTCCTTTGAAATCTATATTCAGTCTCTCGAAAGGCTGGGTGGATTTTATGAGATGAGTCTTCTTTGGCTGATGAAAGTTTGGCTTGCACTCTGCACATTCTCTGCATGCTCTGATCACTTGTCGCACATCTTCCACTGAGTAGGGCATGTTCTTTGATTTGACAAAATGGTACAGGCGTGTAACTCCTGGGTGACACAAAGCCTTGTGGAGCTCTGGGAGTGATTGCAAATCATGACATGCTGCTCCACAGTGGGACCTAGAGAATGCATCAGGTGAGATGTTCTCTTGACCCGGTCGGTACAGAATATCAAAGTCATAACACGACAGTTCCATCCTCCAGTGTAATATCTTGTCATTCTTTATCCTACTTTTGTGCTTCTTGTCGAACATATACATCGCGGACCGTTGGTCAGTCCTTAGTGGGCAAGTTATTAGAATCAATTATAGCTGACATTATCAGAAGTCACCTTGAAGAACATAACTTGATAAATGAATCTCAGCATGGATTCACGAGAGGTCGTTCCTGCCTGACAAACTTACTGACGTTCTTCAATAGAACATTTGAGGCAGTTGACAGCGATAAGGAATATGATATTGTTTATTTGGATTTTAGTAAAGCTTTCGATAGAGTACCTCACAAGAGACTCTTAAGAAAAGTGGCAGCTCATGGTATAGGAGGTAAAGTTCTAGCATGGATTGAGGCATGGCTAACCAATAGAAAGCAGAGAGTTACCATTAATGGAGTGAAATCTGAATGGGGATTAGTCACTAGTGGCGTTCCACAAGGATCAGTTTTAGGCCCTCTCTTGTTCATAATTTACATTAATGACCTTGATGAAGGGATTACGAGTGACATGAGTAAATTTGCTGATGATACAAAGATAGGCCGTATAATTCACTCTGAGGAGGATATCAATGAACTCCAGGACGATTTGGACAAATTAATGTCTTGGTCTGAAAAATGGTAGATGAAGTTCAATGTGGATAAGTGTAAGGTACTTGCCCTTGGTAATGAAAATAACCCTCGAAGCTATAATCTAGGTGAAGTAGAGCTTGATCATACAGAATGTGAAAAAGACTTGGGAGTCATGGTAAGCAGAAATCTAAAGCCAAGACAGCAGTGCCTTAGTGTGCGCAACAAGGCCAACAGATTATTTGGATTTATCTCAAGAAGTATAAGTAACAGAAGTCCAAAAGTTATTTTGCAGCTCTATACATCACTAGTGAGGCCTCATTTAGATTATGCTGCTCAGTTTTGGTCTCCTTACTACAGGATGGATATAGACTCATTAGAGAGCATACAGAGAAGAATGACTAAAATGATTTACTGTGTAAGGAACCTCCCGTATGAAGATAGACTTAAAGCCTTAAATCTCCACTCTCTGGAGAGGCGTAGAACGAGAGGAGATATCATTGAAGTGTATAAGTGGATGACAGGCATAAACAAGGGAGATATTAATAAAGTACTGAGGGTGTCGAACCAGGTAAGAACCAGAAATAATGGATATAAGTTGGATAAATTTAGATTTAGAAAGGACATAGGTAAGTACTGGTTTTCTAACAGAGTTGTAGATGCGTGGAACAGTCTTCCTAGTGGGGTGATAGAGGCTAGGACCTTGTGTAGCTTTAAGAAGAGACTGGACAAATATATGAGTGGGAGGGGCTGGGTTTGATTGGTGTCATTGGGTACGGGAGTTATTTCTTGGGTGGCTTTAGGTAGAGATCGTTCTGATAAGGACCTGCCTCGTATGGGCCAGTAGGCCTTCTGCAGTGTTCCTACATTCTTATGTTCTTATGTTCTTATGGTGAAATGTCTACCAGTTAAATAATGCCTCCAGTGGCGAACTGCTTCTATGATGGCCTGGGCTTCCTTTTCTACAGCAGCATAACACTTCTCTGATCCTTGAAAAGTTCTCGAAAAGAAGGCTACTGGTCGTCCTGCCTGAGATAAGACTGCAGCAATGGCAAAGTCAGATGCATCCGTTTCCACTTCGAATGGTAGGGACTCATCAATGGCTTGAACTACTGAGTTTTCAATGTCCTGTTTGAGAGTATGAAAAGCGGATTCTGCTTCCTTTGTCACAGGAAATGTGGTAGCACTCAATGGGCGGACATTACTTGAATAGTTGTAGATCCATTTTGAGTAATAAGCTAAGAGACCAAGAGTTCTTCAGAGTGACTTTTTGTCTTGAGGCATTGGAAGTTCCCGTAGAGGTCGTAGTCGTTCAGGGTCTGGGAATATTGAACCTCCTTCCACTACATAACCAAGGATGCTAAGCCTTTTAGTTGAAAAAGTGCACTTTTCCTTATTGTAACTGATATTTTTCTTCTTGACGGCTTCCAAAAATTTATCAAGGTTTGCATCATGTTCCTCTTGGGTCTTGCCACAAATGGTAACATTATCTAAATACACATAGTTCTTCCAAAAATTTATCAAGGTTTGCATCATGTTCCTCCTGGGTCTTGCCACAAATGGTAACATTATCTAAATACACATAAGTTCCCATGAGTTGCTCTTCCTGAATGAGTGAATCCATAATTCGTTGGAAGCAGGCTACCCCATTGGTGACTCCAAAAGGGACTCTGGTAAACTGATACAGGCCATCACTAGCCTGAAACGTTGTGTATGGTTTATCTTCATTCCTTATAGGGACTTGATGATAGGCACTCTGTAGATCAATTGTGCTAAACACATAGTACTGAGCAATTTTGTTCACTGTATCATCAATTCGAGGTAGAAGGTAACTGTCAAGAAGTGTAAATTTGTTGATTGTCACAGAGTAATCGATAGCCAGTCTCCGTTTCCTATAATCATCCTTAACAACAACAACCTGTGCACGCCAAGGGGAATTAATCAGTTCTATAATACCCTCCTTCAGCAGCCTCTGAGTTTCTTTCTCAATGAACATCCGATCCTAATAAGAATAGCGGCATGACTTAGCTGATATAGGATGGCAATCCGCGGTAAGATTTGCAAACAGCTTTGGTGGGTCTACCCTTGAAGTGCTAAGTCAACAGAAAACAAGAGGAGGCAGTTCACCTCCACATGTTACAGTGACACTATCATGCAGCTTCTGAAAGTCCTGGCCCAAAGGGTAACATCAGAGCACAGTTGTGGCAGGAATAGCTAAAAGTGATCTTGATAATCTTTCCATTAACTCTGAGATTTTACCTTACAAAACCCTAAGGTCTGAATAAAAGAGAGATGTTTTATGCCATGGAAACGGTACCTGATGAGTGATGTACAGTCAAGGAGTGGCGTTTAACTAAGTCAAGGTTGTTGAAACTCCGAGCTGCCACTATCAATAAGACCATTTTACTTCTGTTCCTTTGATGAATACTTTCACAACCGCCTTTGACAGTGAATTTGGAGTAAACCCCATAGTCCCCGTTTCTAGAATCGCATGATCACTGGAATGTGTGGAGGCATAGCTTTTTGTTGATGCATTAGCACGACATACTTTAGCAAAGTACCTTCTTTTGGCATTTATGGCACATTGCTTCACGAGCAGGACACTTTGGGGCGTGGATGTCTTTAAAAACCACAAAAGAAACACACCGTACCTGCTGCTGCTGTCACTGAGGCAGGTTCCACAGTAACTTCATTGCAAGAGTCTTGGTCAGGAATTGCAGCAAATTACCACTCGACAAGGCTGAGTGGTACTGTATACTTCAGAATTCTTCTGGGCTAAATCTAGAGCTCTTGCCTGGTCAAAGGCAGTGGCTAAGTCGAGAGTTTTATTCTCCAATAAATGCTGCCTTATTATTGGTTTATTGCAGGCCACTGATAAAAGGGATCCCGATGGGCTCTTCACAAAACTGAGCAGCGGGCACTGCTTGGAAGTGACAGTCCTTACCTAAAATTTTCAGTGCTTGAAGGTATTCCTCTAAAGACTCATCAATCTGCTGGCGGCGAGTTGCAAGGCGATAGCGTGCAAAGATTTCATTTGTAGGTTTAATATACTGAGACTTGAGGGTTTTGATAGCATCTTCATAGGTATTACACTCAGAAATAGCCTCATATATCTTAGGCGACACAAAATTGATGAGCAGACTTAGTTTATCTAGATCTTTTTTAGGAAGGGCTCCCAGGAAGTTTTCGAAAGTCTTAAACCAGTGCTTCCATTCCTGAGCAGCCGTTGATAAGCTGGGGTCACAGTCTAGCCTCTCAGGTTACAGTAAACACTCCATTCAATTCAATTCAATTCAAAGTTTATTCTCTATAAGGATTACAATGCTGAGTTTACAGAATTTGGTTATTGTGTGGTTTACATGTAGTGAAATAATAATTACAGAGTGTACCACTAGAACACCTAGCATGGCTAGGCATTTCGGGCAGACTTAGATTGAATCTTAAGTTTAAAATATTACAAACTTATGAGGTAAGTTGGTATTATGGCTAAGTGACTAAATACATTTTGTGAGTTTAGCAATGTAAAATGTTTTTTGTTTTGGCACTATACATATTTCGTATTGGAGTATCACACCCCAACTTTGATATTTAAGATTATTATTTTGAGATTGAATTGATATTTTGTTTATGGTCAAAGGGATGAGTGAGTGTAAGTGTGAACAACCAGGTGGTATTCGTGTAATTAGTTGACAGGGTGTATCAGGGAGATAAGATGTTGTGATGTAGTCTAGCGCAGGATCACCACCAGATAGCCCAGGTTTTCTATGTTCAATAAATTGTTGTGATAGAAACACAGGCCTTATCTCTAGGCTTTATTGAACATAGAATCTTCATAGTACTTCTGCAACAACAAAATATAATGACTAGTACACTAAAAAACTGCTTCTACAAGGATGGGGGATGTCTTGCATTTTCAAGAGAAAAAATTATAACTACAGGCCACATATTTAAACTCACCATGTAATCTGCATCAATAATATATGGATATAAGAGAAGAGAATCACACACCATGTGTTGGCGCCCATGACACACACCAAGCTGTTGTTGTTGTTACGGGCCCCGAGAGGTGGTGCAGTATTATCCTACTTCTGCTTCCCACAGGAGCAGTATCACTACAAGGCTCACCCTTCGTACTCTCGCCGTTGCCAAGTCTACTTAAATGAGCGGGAAATCCATTACCTCAAAGAGGCAGAAGGTCTCCCTTATGCCATGGCAGTTTCTCATCTCTGCCTCCAAGGGGGACTACCTCGTGTTTCTTATTCCCGTGTTTCAAAACGTCCCCCCACTTCTGGGGTCCCATCTTCTGCAGCCTCCTCTGTGGTTACTTCTCCCATAGTCACCTGTATCTAATTCTTTTGCTGTCCTAGGCTCAGACGTCCCTACTTCAATGACTCAGTCTGTTCTCGCTTCTTCATGTTCTCCATCACAAGCCTCAGTATCGACGAAATCTCGTACGACACCTCCTCCCAATCGTCCCTCTACTTCTCAGAAGTCAAAAAAAGGTCCTTTAACACCTCCTTCCCTTCTTCCACCTCCTCATTTTACCTTCCCTGTCTCTGTCCCTGGTTTTCCCCTCTCACTGGCTCTGTTACAAGTGTAGAGGTTCACCCTCCTCCTTGTTCTGTACCTTCCTCCCCTGTTCCCTCCCAAGTTTCTTCCTCTTCTGCCACCTCCCAGGTTTCTGCTTTTTCTGTCCCCTTCCACGCTTCTTCTCCAGTTCCCTCCCCCCTTCCGCCCCCCACTACCTGGTTTACAGCCCATTAGATTTCCCAATATTTACTCATCCTACCCCTACCATCTCCAACATTGTCTCCTATACGACGTCTCCGAATTCCGAAACACTTGAAGCAATCTCTGAATATATTGCAGAGACCAAACCATCAATGGACACTGATCTGCCCTCTGTTCCTTCTCTCTCCTCTCCTCCATCTATGCAACTCCTTTCTTCACAGTGCACCATTCCTTCGCTGCTTGAACGTTTTCCGCTGCCTCCGCATGTGGACTTTTCTAACCCCTATGTTCCGTAGGAACCCTTACATGCGGATTTCAGGTATCTTTATCATTGCCAATCATGGCCTATTTACAGTGGAATATACATGGCCTCAGGGGTAATCGGGGTGAGCTTCAGATGTTACTCTCCCAGTTTTCCCCTGTTGGTGTTTGCTTACAGGAACCAAAATTACACTCTGCTGTTATCTATCACATCTCAGGCTATAATTTATTGTATTCTTCAGATCCTTTTCCTGATGGAAAAAAAATCCCCCCCCCAGTACCAACAATACCACCAGTCCGATAACATTCTTCTTTGCAAATATACAGGGTCTAAAGCCAGCAACAAACAACAAAATACCTTTCATCCGTAGACTGCTTGCAGAGGCAAAGGCAATGTTCGCGGCTTTCACTGAGACCCACATAAAGGATCACTTGGACAACGAAATATGGATCCCAGGTTACAACCTATACAGATGTGACAGAGTGAACAGGCAAAAGGGGGGGGGTTGGCCTGTACATTGCAGAGTCACTTGTTTGCACAGAACTGCTTAATGCCTCAAATGACGTGTGGAAGTTTAGCAGTAAAGGTCGAGAACCAAAACCTAGTCATTGTGGTAGTCTACAAGCCCCGGGATGCAACATCCCAGCAATTCCAGGAACAGCTGTTAAAAATTGACCACTGTCTGGAAAATCTTCCAGCTCCTGCACCCAAACATCTTGCTCCTGGGGGATTTCAACTTAAGGCACCTAAAATGAAGGAATATAGCAAATAATATTGTGCAGTAATAACACCAGGAGGCAGCTCTGATGAAAACTCACACTCACACGAGCTTTTAAATCTCTGCACAAAATTCAATTTAAACCAGCAAATAATAGAGCCTACTAGACTGGAAAATACACTAGACCTCATCTTCATAACAATGATGATCTGATAAGAAATGTCACCATACAAAAAAAATTTAAAACTCAGATCACAACATAATTGAGGTTCAGACATGTATGCGTTGGGGCCCCAGACCGACAAAAATAAATAGTCACGAGGGAGCATTCAAAATTCAACTTCAATTTAAAAAAAACATAAAGTGGGACCACGTAAAACCAAGTCCTAACCGAATATAAGCTGGGAAGATATACTAAGCAACAAAGACCCAAAACTTATGGCTAGAAACAGATTAACTCGGTGGCACTCGAATTATGCACAAGGCTTATTCCTCTAAGAAAAAGGAGGAGTAGATGTAAAATAGAAAGAGACAGGGACTCCCTTTACAGGCGAAAGGAAAAGAATAACAGAGCGGCTAAAAGAGTCAATATATCTGAAATGCGCAGGGAGACACTGGGCAGGAGAAATAGCAAGCATCGAACTTAAGCTAAAAGAATCCTTTAGGAGTCAGGAATCGCGGGAAGAACTAAAAGCCATAAAAAGAGTCGAAAGAAACCCAAACTATTTCTTCTCCTATGCCAAATCAAAATCGAGAACAACGTCCAGTATTGGGCCCCTACTTAAACAAGATGGGTCCTACACAGATGACAGCAAGGAAATGAGGTGAGCTACTCAAGTCCCAATATGACTCAGTTTTTAGCAAGCCGCTAACCAGACTGGGGAGTCGAAGATCAAAATGAATTTTTATGAGAGAGCCAAAAAAATTGATTAAACAAGCCATCCGATGTTATCCTGACGCCAAATGGACTTCGAACAGGCGATAAAATGACATGCCCATGCACTCTGCCCCAGGGCCCGACTCATGGAACTCTGTGTTTTATCAAGAAAATGCAAGAAGCCCCTATCACGAGCCCTTTTTCCCTCCTATGGAGAGGGAGCAATGGACACGGGGGTCGTCCCTCAGTTACTAAAAAAACAGACATAGCCCCACTCCACAAAGGGGGCAGTAAAGCAACAGCAAAGAACTACAGACCAATAGCACTAACATCCCATATCATAAAAACTTTGAAAGGGTCCCAAGAAGCAAGATCACCACAAATCTAAAAAACCCATCAGTTACACAACCAGGGCAAACATGGGTTTAGAACAGGTCGCTCCTGTCTGTCTCAACTACTGGATCACTACGACAAGGGCCTAAATGCACTAGAAGACAAAAAGAATGCAGATGTAATATATACAGACTTTGCAAAAAGCCTTCGACAAGTGTGACCATGGGCGTAATAGCGCACAAAATGCGCGCTAAAGGAATAAAAAGGAAAAGTCGGTCGATGGATCTATAATTTCCTCACTAACAGAACACAGAGAGTAGTCGTCAACAGAGTAAAGTCCGAGGGAGCCTAAGGGGAAAAGCTCTGTTCCACAAGCACGTACTAGCTCCCATCTTGTTCCTCATCCTCAATCCGACATAGACAAGGATTCAGCCACAAACACCGTGTCTTCCTTTGCAGATGACACCCGAATCTGCAGACAGTGTCTTCCATTGCAGACACTGCAAGGCTCCAGGCGGACATCAACCAAATCTTTCAGTGGGCTGCAGAAAACAATATGAAGGGTTTAACGATGAAAATTTCAATTACTCGATATGTAAACATGAGGAAATTAAATCTTCATCAGATTACAAAAAAAAATTCTGGCCACAAAATAGAGCGAAACACCAACGCAAAGACCTGGGAGTGATCCCTGTCGGAGGATCTCACCTTCAAGGGAAACCATAAACATTTTAAAAAATTAATTTTAGGGGAAAAATGACAGGATGGATAATGAGAACCTTCAAAAATAGGGAGGCCAAGCCCATAAAGCACCTCTTCAGGTCACTTTTTTTCTATCTAGGGGAAATAATTGCGGGCACTTAACGCACCTTTCAAGGCGGGAAAAATTTTCCCCCGCCCTAAAAAATGTACAGGAACTTTAAACGGCGCGCATAACGGAATAAAACACCTAAATTACTGGGAGGCCTTGAGGTTTCAAAAAACCTGTTTTCCCCCTTTTAAAAACGCAGGAGGGAAAAGTTTAAAATGTTTTTTAAAACACCTGGAAAATCCTGGGGGCCCCTAGTCCCCAAAAACTTGCACACGAAAATCACTCCCTAGAAAGAAAAAAAGAACCTTGGCCCCAAAACGATCCCACCCCCCCCCCCCCAATGAAAAGCAGGGGTCACTAGCACTTTTTAAGAGCCCCCTTTCCCAATAATTCGGGGGGCCCGAGATTTGTTCAACTGCCTCCCAGAAACCCCAATAGGGGGAATTTAACCCCCCCCAGCCCCCCCTGGCCCCAAGTTTTCCCAAAGCTGGAACTGGCCCAAGCCCCTTAAAGTAAAGTTTTTTGGATCACCCGGGCCTGGGGCTCGTCCGTTGGTTTGCGTGCAGCCACCCAGCAAACCCGGTTATCGGGCGCCTGACCCACCAGGACCCCCTTTGGTACAGACCGGGCCCGGGGGGGTTTAAACCCCCGAAACTCTCCCCAGGAAAAAACTCCAGGAGGGACCTTTAATGAAGGCCCTTCTTCTACGCATGAATATTCCGTACCATCAGCTATTTGTTCAATTTCATGCATTAACGGGCGGGCCCATACCCACTTCCTAAGTGGTATAAAATCTGTTCTTTAACTCTCCCCTTCTCGGGCATTACCTTTTCCCAATATTGCCTTTCTTGTTTCGTCTTACCGCCACCACTTCTTTTTACTTGGTGTTTTTAATTTGCCCATCTTTTTCCCCCGGGGGGGTCTCTTTGTGTTTCCCCCGGGGGCATTCATTTAAGGTTTTTCTTTCTACCCCCCCCCCCTCCATTTTAAAAATTTACGGGTACTCACACCCATTTTATTTTCCCGGACTCACCCCCTCTCTTTTGCACGATCTTCGTCGCTTTTCCCCCAAACGGGCATTAAAACTTCACCGGGGCGGGTTCCCCGGATTTACATGACAACTCGATCATTTCCAAATCATTCTTACCCCCCCCTTTCCCAAATTAAACCGCTTTTTCATTTTCCAAATGCTGGCAATTTGATCTGCAAATTGGAACCCTTTTACTCAAAAACTAGCGTTTTTAGGGGTTTTTCCTTCTTCGTCCCATTGACAGTTTAAACATCTTTTCCCTAATCCCCCTTTTTAAACCCCCACCCTTTTCATTTTTGTCCCCCCAAACCTTGGGCGGGGCTTTTCTTAGAAATGCATCCCTTGGTAAACCCTTCCTTTTTTGTGCTCGTGCAGCCCGTTTAAAAACCCGCGCTGCATGGGGCAGGTATGGTAAAATTTAGAACCCCCCGGAGAGACTTTTTGTTTTCAAGCAGAAGCGGCGATTGCCCCAGTGCATTTTGGGAAGCAAAAGGGCATTTTCTGGCGAGATTATGTCTCCCCCATCACCTCTGTTTCCTCTATGAGTGAAATCTGGAAAAAAGTACAAACCCGGGAGTGGTAAATATTTCCCTGTTTCCGACCCCTTTTCCCGGGGGGTTTGCCGGTGTTGATAAAGCAAACCCACTAATGTTCCCCAATAAAATTTGGGAAAACCCATTTTTGGGCATTTTTCTCAGGGGCTCCCATCTATGCCCCTCATTTCTTTCCCCCAAAGTCTGCCAGGAGTTACACCCTTGGACTTTTCTTCTCTCAGAGAAGAACAGTAAATGTGCCTTTTAAAACTTTAAGAACTGGGAAAAAGGGGCCCCCAACCCCCCTCCCGCTTTCTGAAACATTGGCAGCTGGGCCCGACAACATTCATATCCGTTTTGCTACAACATTTACATCCCGGGCAGGCCCTTTCAGTCCTATTATGCCTTTTCCAAACTTTAATTTGGGACAAGGGGTTTTTTCCACAGCTTTGGGAAAACTGCCCTTGTTTTTCCCTTTTTTGCAAATAGGCACCCACGGGCCCTGAAAAGGGGGGCCGGTTTTGGGCAAATTTTTTAAAGCCCCGCGCTCACCGAAAAATCGAAAAAACCCTATGGAAAAAGAGTTATATAAAACGAAAAAATTTTGCTAAAAATCTTTGGCAACACCCAAAGGTAAACCAAACGAATGTTCAAAAGACGTTTCTACAAGAAATTCAGTCATTTATATGAGGTAAGGGTGACGGTGGGTATTGAAACGAGTCTCTCACAGCCCATAAAAATTTTGGGAAAATTTTTCCCCCGTTTTTTTTTCGCTTTTTTTTTTTTGCATATTTCTTTTTAATTTTTTAACTGACTTTCTTGGCATCATTTAAAATGAAGGCGGGAGCTTATCCCCAGATTCAGCAAAGTCATTAAACATATCATAATGCGCGGAAAGGGTTTCCGCGCCAGGAGAAAACATTCATTATTTTTCGCTTATATCACTTAAAAAATCAACTCTACAGTTATTTTTTTCTATCAGAAAGTTTTTTAAAAATGATATAAAAACATCAAAAAAACATTTCAAAAAATGTTTAAATATCTAGACTGAAAAAAAATAGGGCCCTAATATGGCGAAAGTTATCGGGAAAAATTTCGATAAATAGAGTTACTGCTCCATGTCTTTTCCGGTCGTTTTTCTTTTGGGCTCTGAGTTAAAAGAAAAACGGTGTTTTTAAAAAGGATAACTGCACTAGAACTCCCGTTTACAAAAAAAATACAAAACCCCAAAAAAAACGCGGGGTTTTCGCGAAAAAAAAAATTTTTTTTTTAAAACGGGGGGGCCCCGGCCCGGGGTTCTAGGCCCCATATCTCGGAAGAAAATTATCACCCCTTTAGTTCCTATTTTTGCATTTAAATTTCTTTTAAATTTAAAAGGAATTTAAAATTCACAAAAAAAAAAATTTTTAGAAAAAATTTTAAAAATTTTTTCTCTAAAATTTTTTGGTTTAAAGTAAATTTTGGAAAAAATTTTAAAAAACTTTTTTGGGGTTTTTGTGGGGGGTAAAGGGCGATTTTTTGCCCGTTTACAGGAACTAAAAAAAAAAAATTTTTTTTTTTTTTTATTAAAGATAAAGTTATTTAGAGAAAAGGCGTTGCCTTTAAAATTCGTATAAGCATTGCCCCTCTCGGGACCAAGTGTCCAAAAAACCCTTTCATGTCCCAATAGGGGAAAAAATATCCCCAAAGGGCATTTTTTCAGCAAAAACAGCCTTTTTCAGTCCTTTTTTCAAAATTGTCGTTTGAGGGATATTTTTTATAAATATTTTCAAGAAAGAGTGAAAACCCCTTTGTCTTGTGTACCAAAAAAGGAAAGGGAAAACGGACGGGAAAAAAAAAAATACATTTTTTGGGGCCCCAGGCCCCCCCTGAAACCTCCCCCCTGTCCCTCCCATTGCTCCCTTTCCAGTGGGAGTTTCAAAATGATGGAAAAGCCTGGAAAATAAACTTTTTTGTTTGGGAATTTTGAGACACACAACATTTTCCCCCACTAGTTTAAATATGACTTTTGTAAAGGGGCGTTCTAACCCTAGGAAACCCCCTTTCTTTGCTTGGGGTACGTATGTTTTTGTAATGCCTTTGTGAATTTAAAAACTTTAGTTATTGCCATATTTTTTGACATTGAGAAAGGGTTTTGAAAACAACTTTGGGGGTAAATAAATTTTTGGGCCCCAAGGGCCCCCTTTCCTTAAAAACCCCCCAGGCAGTCTAAACCCTCCTTTCCCTTTTTAAGAACTTTTTTTTAAATGATAGAAAATTTTTCCCTGTTTTGGGTTTAAAAATGCGCTCCCCCCCGGAATTTATCCAAACTGAAAGGTTTTCCCCCAGGGTGTGTTCTGAGCACAACACTTTTTCTCCTTGCTATTAATGATTTGGCCTCTAGTCTTCCATCAAATATTTGGTCATCACTCTATGTTGATGACTTCGCTATTGCCTGTACAGGCGCTGACTGTCACCTCATTACAGTTTCTCTCCAGCATGCGGTCGACCATGTTTCCAATTGGGCCACCACACATGGGTTTAAATTTTCCAGCACTAAAATTCACAAAATTACTTTCACTAGACACTTTGTCATCTCCGATCATCCTTTGTACCTCTATGGCTCCTGTATCCCTGAACGTGATACAGTCAAGTTTCTGGGCCTCCTCTTTGACCATAGGTTATCCTGGAAACCTCACATTACCTCTCTGAAGGCAACTTGTCACAGCCGCCCGAACCTTCTTAAAACCCTTGCTAATCTTTCATGGGGAGCTGATCGTCGAACCCTCCTTCACCTACATTTCACCCTCATTTTATCGAAACTTGATTATGGTGACCAGATCTATTCAGTGGCATCTCCTGCTACTCTCTCTAGCCTTAACCCCATTCATCACCAAGGATTACGTTTATGCCTTGGTGCTTTTCGCTCTTTCCCTGTTGAGAGCCTCTAAGCAGAAGTGAATGTTCCATCCTTATCCAATCGCAGTGATGCCCATTGCCTTCGCTACTACGTACGCTCTCATGATCTCCGCAATCCTTCCATTTATAGAGTGGTCACTGATATTAGTAGACATTATTTGTTCGCCGCCCCTGTTTACTCCATCCCTTCTCTCTTAGCCTACATTCGCTCTTGTCTTCTCTTCAGTTACCACCTTTCTATGTTCATGTAGCATCTCACTTTTCCCTACCCCCGTTGGAAGTTCCAGCTGTTCGAGTCTGTTCTTTCTCTCTCCCTTGCTCGATAGCCCAACTGTCTACGGTCGCTTCCCGGTCTCTTTTTCTTGACCACTTCCATTCTCATTCTCATGCCATTGCATTGTACACAGATGGCTCTAAGTCTTCTGACGGCGTAGGATTCGCAGCATTGTTTCCAGACAGTGTCGTTAGTTAGTTAGTTTAATATGTTTATTATGCACCCCATACCCATCCTGTGGGCGGTAGTCAAAAGATTACAGAGGTACATAATTGGTCCAGGGACTGGACTCCAAAGTTTTGATAGCTGAGCAAGTTACAGAGGTAATGAACTCACAATTTACAAAGGTAATGAACTCACAATTTACAAAGGTAATGAACTCACAATTTACAAAGGTAATGAACTCCAGGTAAGTCTGGTCACAATCATGACAAGTTACAAAGGTATTTACAGATTACAGAGGTACGTAATGGGTCCAGGGACTGGGCCCCCAAAGTTTTGATAGCTGAACTAGGTACAAAGGTAATGAGCTCACAAGTTACAAAGGTAATGAATTCTGTAGAATGGTTACTTACGTTTATACTTTGGCTACAATCATGAACAAATTATAGAGTAATGAGCAATTCACACTTCCACACCCGGTCACAACTGTAATGAGTTATTGGTGCAAATATTGATTGTTGAGTCACACACCACACACACACACACACACACACACACACATACACAGACAGTGTCGTACGAGGACATTTACTATCTTTGGCTAGTATTTTTACTGCTGAATTGTATGCCATTCTTGCAGCACTTATCAGTATTGCATCTATGCCTGTGTCACCATTAGTGGTTGCTTCAGACTCCCTTAGTGCTTTACAGGCTATACAGAAATTTGATACACCTCACCCCTTAGTCCTCCGTATCCCACTTTGGCTGTGCCGCATCTTTACCAAGCATAAAGATATTGCTTTTTGTTGGGTCCCTGGTCATGTTGATGTACAGGGCAATGAACAGGCAGACACTGCTGTGCGGTCAGCAGTATATGACCTACCAGTTGCATATAGAAGTATCCCATTTACAGACTATTTTGCTGTAATAGTTACCCACCTTCACACCCGTTGGCAACAACGTTGGTCTACTCTGCTCGGTAACAAACTTCAATCTATTAATCCGAGTATAGGTTACTGGCCGTCTTCTTGTCACCAGTGTCGAGGTTGGGAGACTACTCTCTCCCAACTTCGCATTGGCCATACTCGTCTTACTCATCGATACCTCATGGAAATGCGCCCTGCTCCTCTCTGTGAGAATTGTCAGGCTCCATTATCAGTCAGCCACATTCTATTAGACTGCCCACTTTATCAACGAGCACGCAGAATTTACCTCCGTCGTCGTCTTCACTCTGCTGCTCTCTTTACCTTCCCTTCTCACTGATGGACCCACCTTTCATCCGGACTCTCTCATTGACTTTTTGACAACAACTGAATTACTTCACAAGCTCTGATACCTTCAGCCCTTTCAACCTCAATCTCTTGCTACCCTCTACCCCCGCACTATCCCCTACCACGCTGTTTTCTGTAACCTACTGATCATCCCTCCCCTCTCCTGCCGCCCAGTACCCTCGCTTCCTTCCGTACCCTGCAGCACTGTATAGCCCTTGTGGCTTAGCGCTTCTTTTTGATTATAGTATAAATATTATGGTCGTGACCAGAGGTTCCACTGTTTTTGTACCTTCCTATGTATATTTGTACATGAAGTTTCAAATAAAATAAGAAAAAAGTTCATGCTGGCCTAAATGCATACCTTGGACCCCATGTTAGGGGCCATATTAAGGGCCATGTTATGGGCCATTTTAAGGGCCATGTTAGGGGCCATGTTAAGGGAAATGTTAGGGGCCTTCTCTTGTGACTAAGAAAACTTTATTTCGGTTAACATAAGTTATGTTGGATAATGTTTGTCAGGAAAAAGGACAAGTGTTTCCTGACGCTGGTCTTAGTGACCCAGAGCTGGAGCTTTTGGTCATCTGAGCGCTTCATGTAAATTACATTGTATAATAATATTATTATATATTATATCTTTATTTACTACAAGTACATGTACAAGGTATACAAGTACATGTACAAGGTATACAAGTACATGTACAAGGTATACAAGTACATGTACAAGGGATACAAGTACATGTACAAGATATACAAGTACATGTACAAGGTATACAAGTACATGTACAAGGTATTCAAGAACATGTACAAGATATACAAGTACAAGTACAAGGTATACAAGTATATGTACAAGGTATTCAAGAACATGTACAAGGTATACAAGTACATGTACAAGGTATACAAGTACATGTACAAGGTATGCAAGTACATGTACAAGGTATGCAAGTACATGTAAAAGGTATACAAGTACATGTACAAGGTATACAAGTACATGTACAAGGTATACAAGTACAAGGTATACAAGTGCATGTACAAGGTATACAAGTACAAGTACAAGGTATACAAGTACATGTACAAGGTATGCAAGTACATGTAAAAGGTATACAAGTACATGTACAAGGTATACAAGTACATGTACAAGGTATACAAGCACAAGTACAAGGTATACAAGTACATGTACAAGGTATACAAGTACAGGAGGCAGCTCTGTATGAAACTCACACTCACACGAGCTTTTAAATCTCTGCACAAAATTCAATTTAAACAGCAAATAATAGAGCCTACTAGAATGGAGAATACACTAGACCTCATCTTCACTAACAATGATGATCTGATAAGAATGTCACCATATCAAAAACAATATACTCAGATCACAACATAATTGAGGTTCAGACATGTATGCGCAGAGCCCCAGACCGACAAAACGAGATTAGTCACGAGGGAGCATTCACCAAATTCAACTTCAATAACAAAAACATAAAGTGGGACCAAGTAAACCAAGTCTTAACCGATATAAGCTGGGAAGATATACTAAGCAACACAGACCCCAACTTATGCCTAGAACAGATTAACTTGGTGGCACTCGATGTATGCACAAGGCTTATTCCTCTAAGAAAAAGGAGGAGTAGATGGAAAATAGAAAGAGACAGGCGCTCTCTTTACAGGCGACGGAAAAGAATAACAGAGCGGCTAAAAGAGGTCAATATATCTGAAATGCGTAGGGAGATACTGGTAAGAGAAATAGCAAACATCGAACTTAAGCTAAAGGAATCTTATAGGAGTCAGGAATCGCGGGAAGAACAAAAAAGCCATAAATGAAATCGAAAGAAACCGAAGTTTTTCTTCTCCTATGCCAATCAAAGTCGAGAACAACGTCCAGTATTGGGCCCTTACTTAAAAAGATGGGTCATACACAGATAACAGCAAGGAAATGAGTGAGTTTATTTCAAGCCCCAATATGACTCAGATTTTAGCAAGCCACTAACCAGACTGAGAGTCGAAGATCAAAATGAATTTTTTATTAGAGAGCCACAGAATTTGGTTAACACAAGCTTATCTGATGTTATCCTGACGCCAAATGACTTCGAACAGGCGATAAATGACATGCCCATGCACTCTGGCCCCAGGGCCAGACTCATGGAACTCCGTGTTCATCAAGAACTGCAAGAAGCCCCAAATCACGAGCCTTTACCATCCTATGGAGAGGGAGCATGGACACGGGGGTCGTCCCACAGTTACTAAAAAAACAGGCATAGCCCAACTCCCCCAAAAAAGGGCTGTAAAGCAACAGCAAAGAACTACAGACCGATAGCACTAACATCCTTTTCAAAAAATCTTTGAAAGAGTCTAAGAAGCAACATCACCACCCCATCTAGAAACCCATCAGTTACACAACCCAGGGCAACATGGGTTTAGAACAGGTCGCTCCTGTCTGTCTCAACTATTGGGTTTACTACGACAAGGCCCTAGATGCATAGAAGACAAAAAGAATGCAGATGTAATATATACAGACTTTGCAAAAGCCTTCGACAAGTGTGACCAGGGCGTAATTTGCGCACAAAATGCGTGCTAAAAGGGAAAAACAGGAAAAGTCGGTCGATGGATCTATAATTTCCTCACAACAGAACACAGAGAGTAGTAGTCAACAGGAGTAAAATCAGAGGCAGGCACGGGAAAAGCTCTGTTCCACAAGGCACAGTACTCGCTCCCATCTTGTTCCTCATCCTCATATCTGACATAGACAAGGATGTCAGCCACAGCACAGTGTCTTCCTTTGCAGATGACACCCGTATCTGCATGACAGTGTCTTCCATTGCAGACACTGCAAGGCTCCAGGCGGACATCAACCAAATCTTTCAGTGGGCTGCAGAAAACAATATGAAGTTCAACGATGAGAAATTTCAATTACTCAGTTATGGTAAACATGAGGAAATTAAATCTTCATCAGAGTTCAAAACAAATTCTGGCCACAAAATAGAGCGAAACACCAACGTCAAAGACCTGGGAGTGATCATGTCGGAGGATCTCACCTTCAAGGACTATAACATTGCATCGATCGCATCTGCTAGAAAAATGACAGGATGGATAATGAGAACCTTCAAAACGAGGGATGCCAAGCCCATGATGACACTCTTCAGGTCACTTGTTCTATCTAGGCTGGAATATTGCTGCACACTAACAGCACCTTTCAAGGCAGGTGAAATTGCTGACCTAGAAAATGTACAGAGAACCTTCACGGCACACATAACAGAGATAAAACACCTCAATTACTGGGAGCGCTTGAGGTTCCTGAACCTGTATTCCCCGGAAATCAGGCGGGAGAGATACATGATTATATACACCTGGAAAATCCTAGAGGGACTAGTACCGAACTTGCACACGAAAATCACTCACTACGAAAGCAAAAGACTTGGCAGACGATGCAACATCCCCCCAATGAAAAGCAGGGGTGCCACTAGCACGTTAAGAGACCATACAATAAGTGTCAGGGGCCCGAGACTGTTCAACTGCCTCCCAGCATACATAAGGGGGATTACCAACAGACCCCTGGCAGTCTTCAAGCTGGCACTGGACAAGCACCTAAAGTCGGTTCCTGACCAGCCGGGCTGTGGCTCGTACGTTGGTTTGCGTGCAGCCAGCAGCAACAGCCTGGTTGATCAGGCTCTGATCCACCAGGAGGCCTGGTCACAGACCGGGCCGCGGGGGCGTTGACCCCCGGAACTCTCTCCAGGTAAACTCCAGGTAAACATGTACAAGGTATTCAAGAACATGTACAAGGTATACAAGTACATGTACAAGGTATACAAGTACATGTGTAAGGTATACAAGTACATGTACAAGGTATAGAAATACATGTACAAGGTATACAAGTACATGTACAAGGTACACAAATACATGTACAAGGTATACAAGCACATGTACAAGGTATACAATACATGTACAAGGTATACAAGTACATGTACAAGGTATACAAGTACATGTACAACGTACACAAGTACATACAAGGTATACAAGTACATGTACAAAGTATTCAAGTACATGTACAAGGTATACAAGCACATGTACAAGGTATACAAGTACATGTACAAGGTTTACAAGAACATGTACAAGGTTTACAAGTACATGTACAAGGTAATAAATTAGACACATGTGCAACTCTTGGGTATCTTTATTGAGGAAACGTTTCGCCACACAATGGCTTCATCAGACCATGTCAGTTCTCTGAACCATTCATCTACAACCCTGTCAGACACTGCAACTTCTTGGGATCTTAATACTTGGGAATTCTTTGCTTGCCTAACCCTTGGGCACGACCTACTTCCACATTGAACAAATGTGACACCACCTACCTCTGCTGCACCTCTCCTGCCTACGGTTTATAAGCTCCTTCTCCGCCCATATGCCGTATTCTTTAAAGAATTGGGGACGACCCATGACTCAATTTTGGGGGACTAAATTACCTCATTCTCCTCCTTTTTTTTTTCAAGATTCCCTTTGTATGGAAGATGAAGCCACGGTGGCGAAACTTTCTTTCAATAAAAAACCCCAAATTTCCAGTGTCTAATTTATCAATTGTGGGTTTTCCCCTAAACACATCTGCAACATTACAAGGTATATAAGTACAGAAAATACACAACTACATGAAAAGGTACAGTACAAGCACTTTAAACAAGGTATATTTAAAAAAGGGGATTACCAGTTAATTTTAATTTAAATTTAAAAATATAGGGAACACTTAACTGAAAAAAAGACAGCAAACGTCTACAAACCGCCACGCAACGAGGCCCTTAAATTTTTTCATGGCATCCCCAACGGGCTTAAGATTAAATTTTAAGATTAAAATTTACCCCGGGGGGGTTTTGTCAGCATTTTTTCATTCACGATGGTGACAAATTTACTTTGGACTCAAAAGCGCACCTAACTCCCCGACTATGGGTTGATTTACAAACTCCTTGGACTCATGAACTGCACATCCCCCATACACAAGAATTCGTAACCTCCTTGCTCTTGACGTGATTAGGGTTTTTCTTCACCCCTTTTCGACGGGTATCGGTGACTTGATAGAACTGAAAGTGCCCTTTGGGATTCCACGTTTCCATAGTCTAAAATACGCACACGGGTACATTTTTAATTCCACAAGATTTGATTTTTTGTTCACAAATTTTATCACTAAAAAAGCTGACACACTTCCTAATTTTTTTTGTGTTTTTGAGACCTTTGTTCACACTAACGCACAATCTTTCTTTTTTTGGGTTATCCTGGCGTCAGGTCCTCCATAGAGTCAAAAGTATCTAAAGACACCACAACGCCCCACGCCGTCACTCCCCAGCACAAAGGAAAAGCTGACCTAGTACTTTTGCTTCCTTGCCACTTCCCCATGAGGGAAAGCAGAATGTTTAAATCTTGCTGCTTAGCAAACAAAAATGTCCTCTATCTTTACTATGGTAAAAATGGGGCAATTTCCTTAAATTTTCCTGCTAATAAAAGATGTACTGTCTCTTTTTAAAATACACCTGCAACACTGGCCGCACGGGGCGCGGGTTTCTTTACCCAGGTCGTAACGGACTGCATCTGGGATCAAATTACTCGCTGTAGCAGTAAACAAGATAATTTTCCCCTTTGAGGGCCCGGGGCCCCCCAGGGGTGAAAGAGGCAAGGGGGTGAAGGGGGGGAAGGGGGCGATCCCCCCCTGAGAAAATTTCTCCACCTGGGGGGCGGCGGAGGTTCGATGCAGGGGAACTATTCATCACTTAACATTAAAATTTTATTTTCTCACTCGCCCCACTGCTGCTTGTCTTTTCTGAACAGCTTTAGTCTGTGTTTTTCTGGGGAATCACTAAATTTTGTTTTCAACACAATGTAAATTCTAAGGACTATTTTATTATTTTCCGTTTATTCACTACACCTTTTCCAAAACTCAAAGTCCGATGATTCCATTTGCATAAGGAAATTATGGTCACAATTTTCCAAATGGGCCCTTGGGACCTGGACCATCTTGTCAAAAATCACTATTTACCAAAATCTTAAGGGCTTAATTTTCAGAACACCACCCATAAAGTGTTTTCTCAATGAGGTGAATAGTCTTCTCGCCAAATTTTTTCCCAAGTTCAATCACTTTTTTTAAGGGTTTTTTAATTTTCGTCTAGTTGCTCAGTTCGAAATAAGAGGATCCTCATGATTTCTTTATCTTCAGGGAGGAACAGGTTCGAGCCTTCTCCATGGAGAAATGAGATGGACTTAACACTTCAAAAATTTTCCAATCATGGTAACTAAATTAAAGGGCTTTTGTTGGCTCTATTTTTTTATTTCCACCACAACTTACGGAATTCTTCCCAAACGATTCTTTTCATGAAGATCTTTTTTAAACAACTTTTACAATCCGATCTTCTTCATAAAATCCGCCTGCCAGGAGATTAGGGGGAATTATTTCCCAAAGCAACTGGTTTTATTCAAACATCTGTTGTACTTCTGGTTGATCAAAGATCTTGCTTATAAAGCAGCACCGCAACAAATTCGTTGCATTATATGAAACACAGTCTGG
>NC_069429.1:48505328-48541832 GCF_026875155.1 Cherax quadricarinatus
CCTGAGCAGTTGAGCCTGGCCCGCTGGAGGTGAATAGGTCCACCGACGTTCTGCCCCCGTTGGGGGGGTCTGGGTGCAACAGAGCCCACTGCGACGCTCCCCAGGGGCAATCAAAAATTGGTCCAAATCTCAGATAAGGTGGGAGGATAGTGAAGGAGGAACACCACTGAACCATTTACCCTGCCGGACCCTGTGTGAGGACATGGCGTGCATGCCGCACCATTCCTGAGCAAAATGCATGGACTCAACGGTGGGATTACACCTGTGCATCTTCGGTATGACATTGATGCGGTGGTTCTGTTCCCTGATGTCCTATTGTAAAACCACCATCACGTTATTTGACACTCCACTGTAAGCTTAGGTATGGCTGCCCAGCTGCACATGTGAAGGCCACCTGCAAGCTTTGAGCCGGGCTCTTAGGTCTTCCGGGAAGACGAGACCGCCCACGAGTGCCAATGACCCCCGGGAAAGCATGCCAGTCGGCCTTTTTTAGATTCCATCTGGGGGTAGGTGTGGGGGAGGGGCACCGCTAGACCATCAGCGTGGTGAGCACTGCAAAGTGATCACTGGTGGGGACGGAGGTGGACCTCCCATCTCACACTCGAGAGCAACAGCTTAGAGATGGGTGTGACGTCCAAGCGGCCACCGTAACGAGGGTTGGTTTCACATTATTGAGGAGGGCGATCTCAGGGACCTCCTCCAGCACAGCCGCAAGGTGCCCCCCAGCTGCATTGGTTAGGAGGAAAAGAAGAAAGTATTGGGTGGTGGGCATTGACATCCCAGCCACAACAAGACCCTCCCGGGGCGAGTGCTGCCACCTCTGAAATGTCAAGGGTGTACCCCAAAAGCTTCTGTAAATATTGTAAACACGAGAGGGTC
Organism: Cherax quadricarinatus; assembly: GCF_026875155.1. Classification (NCBI taxonomy): domain Eukaryota; kingdom Metazoa; phylum Arthropoda; class Malacostraca; order Decapoda; family Parastacidae; genus Cherax; species Cherax quadricarinatus. The sequence continues at coordinate 48,506,208 of NC_069429.1, forward strand.
AATCCGCCAGGTGTAGGTGACAGCCTAAACCCCCTACGCCCTCCCACAGTTGATTTGGCCATTGGAGATTGAATGAGCGATAGTGGTTCTGACAAAGATCGCCATGCCCTGCCAGTCCCTTCCAGGCGCTGAAGTAGGCGAGAATCCCAAATACTTGGCTGCATTTTATGTGACGAATCGGTGAGTGTCTCCTGAAAGGGAAACATAAAACCCTCATCCTGAACTGCAGCTTAATCACTAAGTAAATTTTCCACTGCATCCCGCAAATGTTCCACTGGAGGATCTTCCCAAGGGCCCGCAGAGGTGGCTCACGATCCATCTCTGCCTGGGACTCATTGTCGTTTGGAAACCCCGGGGCCTCCCCATCATGGACTGGAAGGACTCTGGATGATGGCTTGAAGTTCCATTGAGCCCTTTCCTGTCCAGTAGGACCACACCCAGCATCCATGACAGGAGCCCGCACGCGCCCCTGTCCTCTGCCACTGCAGCAGGCGACAGAGTGCTGAGATGAACCCGAAGGTTGTCTTCAGTCGATCTGGAAATGATTCGACCATTACTCTGTCGACACTGCAGCAGCATAAGCAGGGTGCACCCTTGGCCCTGCCTGAGTGGCCGGGCTGGAACTCTGCCTGACTCTGGCCGCTCACAGTAGGGGCCTGCCTTTGGGAAGAGGCCTGCTGGTGGTATGGCAAGGAATGTTGGTGCCCTGCTGGACCTGCTGGGCAGTGTGCCTGGCCTCGGGCTGTTTTTTCAAATGATTCTGTCTTCTTGGCCACCTTGCCATCTGACCCCACAGTTGATCGCACTGCTGCAAACCAGTGCCTGCCCCCTGATGCCACCGCTGGGAGCCCAGTGCTGGGAACTCTCTGTATTGCCTTTCTGTGGTATCCCAGGAACCATGTTGGAGCCCCTACTGACTGTTGCTGGGCAGTTCAAGGCTGGGTGGTGTCAGGACCGTCGGGTTGTTCCGGTGACGAACCTGCTGCAGTGCTGCACCATCACAGAACAGTTCAGTTCCAGGCATGGTGCCTCTTTGAGCACTTGGCACACTTGGCTGTTTGAGGATTGCAATGCAGTCTTCGAGTCGTGTGCCTTGCTGCACACTTCTTCTTCCACTGGCAGTGACTGCAATGTGATTGAACCCCTGACACTTGAAGCATTGTATGGGCCTGACAGGTATGGTCGGGTCTTGAATCTTCCTCAGACCTCAAGGTCCAGGTGCATGGGAAGTGGACCTTTGTGGTGGATCAGCACCTGGTGGGTGGGCATCTTGTTCACTGTTGCAGTGAGTCGCTCTGCCTTGACAATATTGGGCACTTCCAAAATGGGGTCCAGTGGGAGGGGCACAGGGACGTGTAGAGACACCCCTTGTACACCTTCTCCAAAGCAACCAGTTCTACCATGCTGGGATGGGTCACAACCAGCCCTTCAACTCCTCGTAAGAGTCTTCGTCCCGAGGAATGACCAGAACCTCGTTCCTGAGAGTGAACTCGCAGCGGAACTTGAGGTGGGGTAGACCTTCCAGATACCTTACAAACCGTAGTTGGGAACGTTGAATTCGTTGAAGCCCTTGGTCGCTTGTGCCCGAGCTGAGCGGGAATTCCTCCTTCCACATGGAGTCAGCCAGTCCCCGTCCACTGTGGAGGCCGACGCAACTGGTGTAGGGACCTGGGATGGCTCCATCCTTGCCAGTGGAGGAGCTACATCCTCCTGGCTTCCTTCCACGACCCCTATGGCCATCTGGGGGTGCAAGTCTCCTTGGGTAGGGGCTGCCAACGGACCTAGTGGCAGATTGGTAGATACAGTAGTCTCCACTGCATCCTTGGCCTTCTTGGTCGGGGCTCCCACCTGCCCCACATCGTCCTCCAACTCGTCCCTGCATTCCAAGGAACGTTTAGGCCGCTCTCCTGGATCTGTCATGGTGACTGTAGGTGTGGGGACAGAGCCAGCAGCAGAGCTGCTGCCTGTGACCTCACAGCCGCCCACACTGGGTGCAGAGCTGTGAGGCTCAGAGCCCCAGTTGGGGCCCATAGCCACCCTCTCGTGGCTCACTGATCTGAAGCACTGAACACAGTCCAAGGATCTGTGAGTAAACTAACAAAGATTTGCAAACAAAACACACTGTTTTCCAATCTTCGTCCAGTCGAATTGTCCTAATGAAGAACCGCAGTGTCTCGTTCTCCCATGTATTACCATTTTTTTCAGAGATGTTATAGAGCCATTGGTTCTGAGAATTTTATGTTGTTATCTTTTTATGTCTATTTATATTCAGGAATTATGTACTGATATACTGTTTTTAAATGAAATATAAAAAATATTTAAATTGATCGGTTTATTATTTTCTGTAACTGTTCTTGCACATATCATTGAAATTTTATTATATTTTATCCATCGATACCATGTCCAGCCCTGCTAGGGTAGGGTAGGTGCCTGAGCCGGAGCTTGTAGCTCATAAGACTGTCATTCCCATTAGCCCCGTTGGGGTGGGAATGTCAGACCAGAGAGGCCTAGCTTGTGGCTAGGTCTGGGGACAGTTGGCCCCAAAAAGATGAGGAGGTACTTGTGCCTCCTCCCATGGGAGACTTAGGTCTCAGACACTCCCTAAAGAGGTACCCAAAGGTCGGGCCACAACTTGGAAAAGGCTGGCCGGGAGAAATACCGGCGAATCTTTAATAATAATTATATTTTTCATCGCTTGTATTGTAGCAAAGTTTAAATAAAATATAATGCTGGCGAATAAGAAAAAAAAATTTTATATAAAAAAATTGAAGAGACCCGGGGCAGGGCCGGATTAAGAAGTCTCGGGCCCTAGGCTATTCAGAATTGGGGGCCCTTTGAGTTACGGGTAAGCGAAGCGACCCCATCCACTTGGGGTGGGGGGTGGTTGGTGTGGCCTGTTTAAGGTCTAATTAAATACATTCTGGCTATTTAGATTAAATTTAATAGGGAAAGTACATAAAGACAACCAAAACCATTTCCCAACAGCCATTATAATTATCTTGTTAAATCATGCTTTTAAGAGAATAAACTCAAGACAGCATAGTATTACTAGATTAGGCTTAAAGTAGTGACATCATGTACCTATTGTATTCAGCATAACCATACAGCCTATTATTTATAAATCACTGACCATTATTGTTATCATTGCATCATGCATAAGACTATCAAATCATAAAAACCTCAAGAAAGTAAAGAATTGTTATATTCACAGGCACTTCTTAAATAAACTTTTTCGGGATTTCATTTTGGGCAAAATCACAATTATATTCTGAAAATCAAATTTTCTTGTTAGATCAGACTCAATGGTCAACAAAGCTAGGTTACACAATTTGTCTTGGCTCATTGTTGAACAGAGCTGGCTTTTCACTTTTTTAAAAACAGAAAATGAATGTTCTCCTTCACGTTAGTAACTGGAAGTGTTAGGTAAAGGCGATACACTATGTCAACACTGGGGAAGGTTTCTGAAAAACCTGCATTTCTTAAATGTTTCAAAGCAATGAGAGCCACACATTTTTCAGGTGGAGCTTTAATCTGATTCTATCCCCAAAAAAAATGAACTATTTCTTCAACAAATGTGTCCTGAACATCTGCTGAAAGGTGTTGTTTGCAACTTTAAATGCATTTTTCCCTCAATTCTGCATCTGGCATAGTAGTAATTTTGAACGGAAATCCAAATTGTCATTGAGATTCTGGTAGATTTCTTTTCTTTCACCATTTCTGTAATCAGTGAATCCAGAATGACGAAGTATGTACTGTCTTACATTTCTGCCTTGTAGCAACACAATTTCATTGTCTGGCTCTTCAAAATTGGTTTCCTCTTCCTTGACCACTGATGATCAGCCCGGTAACTGTAGTCTTTCACCAGCAGTTTAGCTTTCTCTTCAAACATTTCAAAAGCTTCATCATTGCGAAGTGAGCTTACAAATTTCACTAAGCCGCATAGAGGTTGGGCACAAGTACCATTTCAATTTCAGTTTTCTGAAGTGTCTTGTTCGTGGAAATTTAAAACCGTTCCAGTATACATTTCCCAAAGCTCACAGAGTAAGGCAATTCAAATCTTCCAATTTTGATGTTAAGCTGGCTGCTTCGCTTCTTGTAGTTGCTGTCTGGTTTTTCATCCTCTGCTATTTGGATCAAAACAGAAACGTATTTCAGCAAAGCTGTCTTAAAAGCATTGTTGCATCATGCTGCGCTGACCACCTTGTTGTTGATAATGATTTGATGACATCTCCATGAATGGTTGACTTGAGTATACTCCACCGATCCCGTTGAAGCAGAGAAAAATTAAAGAGTGCTTGTAAAAGTTCCCAAAAAAAGAAACTGCAGCGACACAACACTCCGCAGCACATGACCCAAACAAGATTAAAAAAAATGTGCTGAGCAGAGCAATATTCGCAAGTGGGTTGATTTGCTTGATACGGGCTTGCAATCCATTATATTTACCCAAAAAAGTTACTTGCATCGTCGTAGCTCTGGCCCCCGCAAAACCATAATAGAGAGATCATGTTCAAGCCGATATCCAGTACTACATTCATCATTGTTTCTCCCTCATGGCCTGAATGATGAATGAATTTTATAAAGCGCTCTACAGGCTTACCACTGGAGTCGACAAAGCGAACAATGAATGTCAATTGATCTGTATGTGAAATACCTGGTGTTGAATGTACACTTATTGCAAAGTATTTTGCGCAGTTTCACAGCTGCTATGATGTTATTGAGGACCATCTTAGTCATCAGTTCAATAAATTCATTGCATATAGTAGATGACAGTAAGATACAGTGCCTCTTCCTGCATTCCCAAGGCATGACACATTTATTTGCTAAGAATGGATCGAATTGTGCTAACAGTTCTATGATCCCTAGGAAATTGCCATTGTTTTCCGAACCAAAAACCTCATTTTCTCCACGGAAAGCAAGTCCCTTAAAGCTAAGATTTTTACAACAGCAACAACCTTTCTAGAACTTTTCTCCCCTAAGTGCGCTCTTTTTCAGTTTGATTTTTCCCAAAAGAGAATCCAATAAGCCTTTTTTCTGTGCATGAAATTACACTGGCTAAAATGCAGCTCCCGTGAGTGGTGCTGTTTTCATGTTCCTCGAAACGCTTGGGAAATTTTTCCGTCATTGAACCCCCGTGTGAAGGTATTTTCTTTGTGTAGAAAAAAAGCTTGCATGCTGAACAGTATACTTTTCCTGAGCTTTCGAGTATACCATCCATGATTTTTTCACAGTTTCTGAATTTGCAAGCTTCCTATAAAACATAGATGACTTTAAACAACGACGACTTCCATCATCATAAATCCTTGCTGATTTCCTAAAGTCAATGTTCAGAGTTTGACTGAAGCTTTCTGCAATGAAAGCATTATGTTTGAAAAATCTGGGGTTACATTTGGCCTTTAGCAGAATCTTTTAAGACAACTCCTGTGGGTGAAATGTCCGTTGAGACATTGAGAGGGGACACAAAAGAAGTAGATGCTAGCTGAGAAAAATGGAGGGAGGCTTCCTGTATGATCTGACGTATCTGCAGATTCAACTGTACTGGTAACATCAGAAACTGTTTTCGTGAGCATGTCTGGGGATCTTTCTGCCCGCTTCCCACATCTTTCTTTTTTTGTTCTTCTTGAATTTTCTTCTTTCTTTTCTGTGACCCACTCGCATGAGAACGTCCAACATCACGTTCACGAGATGCCATAATGAGGATGTATCACTGTCTGTAATCATGCAAATACAAATTTTTCATTATCAATTATTATTAATTTTTTAATTATTATTAAATTTTGTTTTCTGTCAATTGGGGGGATATGGCCCTTGTAGCCCCCTTTTTCCCCGGCTGTGCATCTAAAAATTCAAACGTTACCAGAAAGGAGTCATTACAGAACTTTTACCTAGATTAGGTTAGTGATTTGGGCTACGAATATTTTACTAATTTATCCTCCTTGATCTCCAATTTACTTTAAAAAGAAATCATTTCTGAAATCCCCAAAAACAATGCACAAAGGTATTTACATTACCATTTTTATAACTAAACTAATCATTATGTTTTGCATGATTATGTCCTACCAAACCCTAGATAAGGACATGAGAATTAAAGAATGCAAAGGGACAATTTTCAGTTTCACCCAACCAACGATTTTCTGATATGGCTTTGTGTTTCTAGGGAAATATGTAGTAAATTAATTGATGTTCTACATCACTTTCTGTCGCAACTTGAAAACTAAGCATTTGCGACGGAAGTGATGTAGAACATCAATCAATTGAGATCTGTTATTGAAATGATAAAGACTTAAAGACAGGACAAAGTGCTTTTAAAACCTACAAACGGAAGTCAGTTTGCGTTTTTAGGTTTTTCTTTATAGTATTTTTACCAAAAATGCGTCTTTACTGGTCCATGTGTCATTACTGGTCAAGTAAGCTTATCAGGTACCTCCCTTAACATTTAGAGGCGAAAACAAACATTTATCCATACACATCAATGTCTATCAACAACACTTCAGTTAATTTGTCACAGTACAAGTCTGATAACGTGTAATTACTACAGAAATTGGAGAGGAATCTCCCATACTCACTCATTAGCGGGAAAAACACGCTGTTCTGATGTAAACAAAGGCGTGTTGAGTGTTGCCATCTATGGTGAGGTTTATTTATTTTTATTTTATTTTATTTCATTATTTATTTTTGTTTGGATTAATTTTTAATAATCAATTTTACTCTCCAAACACTTGAACTTTTTAGGTAGGGACCCCTTTGCACTTGCACCATGTGCGCAGTCTTGGATGAGCCCTGAACCCTTGGACCGTGGGGCCCCCAAATGCGCGGGGCCCCCAACTGTGCAGGGCCCTGGGCAAATGCCTCGTTTGCCTATGCGGTAATCCGGCCCTGGACCCGGGCTGGGATCCATACCAGCAAATTACAAAGCATAGAATAGAAATGTGTGGGTTATCCTGGGCTATACTAGGTTATCCTGGGTTATAGTAGGTTACCCTGGGTTATAATGGGTTAAACAAAGTTATCCTGGGTTAGTTATCCCCCCAAAACCAACGGTATCAGCTGGTGTGATACATCTCTGTGATTAATAGTTTAGTCTCCCTTAGAAACCGTGGGAAAATTAAGAAAAACTTGTGTTTTAGAACAAATAAATGTTTATTTATTATGTTATTAAGAAGATCTTTTTTTTGTTTCTGAAATTAAAATACATTGTTTTATTTCTAAGTATTTTAAAAATTTCCCAGTTTGTTTTTTATTTGTAATTAATAAAAATATTTATAAAAAAGTTTTTTATTGTAATTACCTGAAATCTAACTATCATTATTATATGGACCGAATTCTTTTACATGGGGTTCGAGGGGCTCAACAAGAAGAGGAAGACACGAATTTCAATTCAAAAGGGAATTATCGACTGGACGAAGATTGGAAAACGTGTGTGTTGTGTTCGCAAATCTGTGTTAGTTTACGCACAGATTAGCGTCATTCCTGGGGGATCTTGGACTGGTTCAGTGCTTAGAGCAGTGAGCCACGAGAGGGTGGCTATGGGCCCCGACTGGGGCTCTGAGCCTCACAGCTCTGCACCCAGTGTAGGCGGCTGTGAGGTCACAGGCAGCAGCTCTGCTGCTGGCTCTGTCCCCACACCTACGTCACCATGACAGATCCAGGAGAGCGGCCTAAACGTTCCTTGGAATGCGGGGACGAGTTGGAGGACGACGTGGGGCAGGTGGGAGCCCCCACCAAGAAGGCCAAGGATGCAGTGGAGACTACTGTACCTACCAATCTGCCACTAGGTCCGTCGGCAGCCCCTACCCAAGAAGACTTGCACCCCCGATGGCCATAGGGGTCGTGGAAGGAAGCCAGGAGGAGGGGTAGCTCCTCACGTGGAAAGGGTGGAGCCATCCCAGGTCCCTACACCAGTTGCGTTGGCCTCCACAGTGGACGGGGAACTGGTTGACTCCACGGGGAAAGGAGGAGTTCCGCTCAGCTCGGGCACAAGCAACCAGGCCTTCAACAAATTCAAGGTTCCCAACTACGGGTTTGTAAGGTATCTGGAAGGTCTCCCCCACCTCAAGTTCCGCTGCGAGTTCCCCCTTTCAGGAACGGGTTTGGTCTTTCCCTCGGGACGAAGACCCTTACGAGGAGTTGAAGGGGTTGGTTGTGACCCATCCCAGCATGGTGGAACTTCTTGCTTCAGAGAAGGTGTACAAGGGGGTGCTTTTACACGTCCCTGTGCCCTCCCACTGGACCCCTTTTTGGGAAAGTGCCCAATATTGTCAAGGCGGAGCGACTCACTGCAACGGTGAACAAGGTGCCGACCCGCCAGGTGCTGATCCACCACAAAGGTCCACTTCCCACCCACCTGGACCTTGGGGTCTGGGGAAGATTCAAGACCCGACCATACCTGTCAGGCCCAGTACAATGCTTCAACTGCCAGGGGTTCAATCATATTGCAGCCACCTGCCAGCGAGAGAAGAAGTGTGGTGTGTGCAGCAAGGCACAGACTCGAAGGACTGCATTGCAATCCTCAAACATCCACCTGGCGAAGCCCTTCGGCCAGAGCCCAAGTGTGCCAACTGCTCAAAGAGGCACCATGCCTGGAACCAGAGGTGTCCTGTGTGGTGTAGCACTGGCAGCAGGTTCGTCATGGGAACAAACCCGACAGCCCCGATCCCACCCAGCCTTGGAACTGCCCAGCAACAGTCAGCATGGGCTCCAATCACGGTTCCCCCGGATACCGCAGGAGGGCAATACCAGCGGTTCCAGCACTGGGCTCCCAGCGGTGGCATCAGAGGGCAGACACGGGGTTTCCCAGCAAAGCGGGGTTTTAAACTGCGGCATCAGATGGCAAGGTGGCCAAGAAGGCAGAATCATTGGGAAAAACAGCCACAGGCCAGGCACACTGCCCAGCAAGGTCCCAGTGGGCACCAACATTCCTTGCCATACGGCCAGCAGGCCTCTTCCCAAGGACAGGCCCCTACTGTGAGCGGCCAGGTCAGGCAGAGGTTCCCCGCCAGGGACTTGGAAGCCCATGGCCACTCATGCCGGACCCAGGGTGCACCCAGCTTATGTGCTGCAGTGTCGACAGCCACCCAGACATACCCAGTGACCCAGCCCCGCCTCGACGGGTCGTCCAGCTCAATGCCTGCAGAGGTAATGGTCGAATCCTTTCCGGATCGACTGAAGAAGACCATCGGGGTCATCTCAGCGCTCCTTGTCGCCTGCTGCCGTCGGCAGAGGACAGGGGCCCCTGCAGGCAGCTTCCTGTCATGGATGCTGGGAGTGGCCCTACGGGACAGGAAAGACTCAATGGAATTTTCAAGCCATCATCCAGGAGTCCTTCCAGTCTGTGATGGAGGAGGCCGGAGTCGCCAACAACGGAGGGACGAGTCCCAGGCAGAGATGGAAATCAGTGAGCCACCTCTGCGGCCCTTGAAGACCCTCCAGGGGAACATTTGTGGGCTGCAGCAGAAAATTCACTTAGTGATTGAAGCTGAAAGTTTAGGATGAGGTTGATGTCTTCCTGTTTCAGGGGGACACTCACCGATTTGTCACGTCAAATGCAGCCCACGTATTCGGGATTCTCTGCCTACCTTCAGCCCCGGGAAAGGGATGGCAGGGGCACGGCGATCTACGTCAGGCCCAAATATCCCTCATTCAATCTCCACTGACCCCATCGACTGTGGGGAGGGGTAGAGGTTCAGGCTGTCACCCTAACCTGGCGGATGGACCTCTCGGGGTTTTACAATATTTACAGAAGTTTCTCGAACACCCTTGACATCTCAGAGGTGGCAGCACTCGCCCCAGGGAGGGTCTTGTTGTGGCTGGGGATTCAATGCCCACCACCCAATACTTTCTTCTGTCTCTCCTACCAACGCAGCTGGGAGGCCCTTGCGGCTGTGCTGGAGGGGGCCCCTGAGATTGCCCTCTAAATAATGGTGAGCCAACCATCACTATGGTGGCCGCTTGGATGTCACACTCATCTCTAGGCGGTTGCTGTCGAGCGCGAGATTGGGAGGTCCACCCCCATCTCACCAGTGATCACTTTGCAGTGGTAAACTACGCTGATGGCCCAGGGGTGCCCGCTCCCCACACCTACCCCAGATGGAATCTAAAAAAGGCCAACTGGCAGTGCTTCCAGGAGGTCATTGAGCGTTGGTGGGCGGGGTTCTCCCTTCCAGAAGACCCAGATGAGGCGGCTCAAAGCTTGCAGGGGGGCCTCACATGTGCAGCTGAGGCAGCAATACCTAAGATTACAGGCGGAGGGTCATATAAACATGACTGGGGGTTTTTTAACAATGAGGACATCAGGGAACAGAACCACCGCATCAATGTTGTACGCAAGATGCCAGGCGTAACCCCACGGTTGAGTCCATGCGTCTGCTCGGGGAAGTGGTGTGGCATGCATGCCATGTCTCACACAGGGTCCGGCAGGCTAAATGGTTCGAGTGGTGTGCCTCCTTCAGTACTCCTCCACCTTATCTGAGTTTTGGACCAAGTTACGATTGGCCACTGGGCAGCGTCGCAGTGTGGCTCGGTTGCACCCAGACCCCGCAACGGAGGCAGAGCGTCTGGTGGACCTATTCACCTCCAGGGCGGCCAGGGGCTCAACTGCATCAGGATCTCCAGGACCTCCAAGCCACCCTCTTCCTGGGAAGGGTTGATGGTGATCCAAGCAGCATGCCAGGCTGGGGATGTCACGGATGAAGACTTCACCGACCTGGAGCTCCAGGCAGCCTTCACATCTCATCGAGATACTGCTCGGGGCATGATGGTATCACCTATGGCATGATCACTCGGTCTGGCCATTCTGGGACATTCAGCTGTCCTGGGAGTCATCAACAAGACTTGGCAGCTGGCAAACTCCCTGTCGTATGGAAGGAGGCTGACATCATACCGATTCCTAAGCCTGGGATCCTGGCAGTGTGAGACCCATCTCCTCACCAGTTGCATCTCGAAGGTGTCTGAAAGGATGGTGTTGGAGCGCCTGAGGTGGAAGCTTGGCCCTCCTCATAAACACCTCTATGGCTTCCACCGAGGAGTGGGCACTTTTGAAACCCTTTTACCACTCTACTGACCGGCATTGGGTTGGACGCCCAAGCCCACATTGTTGTCTTTCTTGACCTCGAGAAAGCTTTTGAGCTAGCCAGTGCACCTGCCATCCTCTCACTCTTGGCCCGCAGGGGGATTAAAGGCAGGCTGCTTTCATGGCTTCATTCCTATCTCCAGGACAGGCGGGCCCGGGTATGCTTCCAGGGGCATGCCTCTTCTCTCAAGACCCTGGACAACGGCACTCCACAGGGTGGGGTGCTTAGTCCCACCCTGTTCAATGTACTGATGCATCAGCTGGTGTGCCTGCCTTTCTCCAGAGGGAAAATCCTCCTCAGCTATGCCGATGACCTGGCACTTGTCGTACCTAGGAAGCGCCGGCTTTTGCAGCATGCCCAGGAGTACCTCGATCTGCTGGCTTCCACCTGCCGTCACTTGGGACTCAAGATATCTGCAGCAAAATCCAAAGCCATGATCCTTCGCACCAAGGTGCCCAGTCAGAGGCTGCGGGTCCTGGGCATCGACCTGGAGTGGGTTCACAGTTATAGGTACCTTGGCATCTACATTGACGGGGCACCTTCACCTTCCAGAAAACATGTGCGCCACATTAAAGAGAGGGCTCTGCAGAGGGTCAGGGCATTGAGTGCCATGGCCAACCCTAGGGTTGGGGGCCCCAGCCTCGAGGTCTTGAGGTTGTTCTACATCCAGGCAATACGTTCCCTCGTTGACTATGGGGCACTTGCTCTGGTTCACCCCAAAGACCCACAAACATCCAAATCCCTCTGTGTCCATCCAGAACACAGCTGTCGAGCCATGCGGGGGCTCCTAGGTGGGCCAATGCAGTGGCTCTGAACCTTGAGGTGCAGTACAGCCTCTTGAAGACAGGATCCAACTGGTGCTCCCAGGAGGATTGCAAAGTATCTCCGACTCCCAGGGGCTGACAAACTGAGAGAATTTATGGGTCCGCCAGGACAGGTCATTCCACTGCATCCCGGCCGCCGATGGATGTGGTCAGTAGCAGATGCCCACAAAAGCTCTTGCCCATGACATTGCTCCAGGCAGGAGGCTGCGACAGACTGGCAGCGAAACTACACGGTGCCACCCCTTGGGCGCCAGAGCTGTTTGCGGTGAGCGGGGACAACCCTACCAGACAGCAAGAGGCATTGCACCTGGGACATTCTGCACCACCTTGCCTTGGCTAGCATTGTGGGTGCGGAAGGCCCAGGGTTGTGTCCCATATTACACTGATGGCTCCGGGAGACCCAGTGGCAGGCCGCACAGCTGCTGGGATGTTCCACAGCAATCTGACAGCAGGTTGGCGCCTCCCAGGACCATTGCACCATCCTCCAGGCCGAACTCTTTGCCATCCAACAAGCTCTGCGGCATGCTCTTGCAGACCATCAGCATGCACCCATCACCCATGTTGTTTTCCAAGGCAGCAATCCAAGCGCTTAGGGCACAGAGACCCAAAAAGGACAACATTCACTTAATCACATCCATCCGGGGTGACCTGCAGACTCTCATGGCCCAGGGTCGCAGGGCTACCATCAACTGGATCCCGAGGCCATGTGGGTATCCCTGGCAATGATGCTGCAGATGAGGCTGCTAGGACTGCAACCCTCGAGGCACAGCCACATGCTGCGATCTCCATCACCCTCAGCCAGATTGCGCTGTTGGCTGCTGGTGCAGCGAGGGCCCATTCCCTGACCCTGGGGAGTCACAGAGCGTTTTGGGTGTATGTCAGGGCGACCCACAGGGTGCCCCTCCAAGTCTTCGGACACAGCCCAGGGACTGAGGGTACATATCCACCGCCTGTTAGGGTATCCTCCACTGCGCGGATTGTTGAACGGGCACGAGAGGAGCTCTGTGCCCATTGTGACAAAATTGGTTCCCCCAGCCCTTGGTGCACTACCTGTTAGACTGCCCGTTACGATGCCCCTTCGCCGTAGACACTTCCCAATGACCCCAGTAGGGCAGACCCGAGAGAATGAGGCAGCACACCTTGTGTACTTAGCTGTCAGGGACTTGGAAACCTTACTTCCAGTCCTTGCATGTCATCCGCCCCACCGCTGAAGTTGCTGCGAGGGCCTGCTTTGGGCCTCCATTGCACTGCACACCAGCCACTGTTAGTGCACAATAACGTTTGGTACGTCATCTGGCCATAGGGCCGGTGAGGTACCCCCCCCTTGCTGCTGAAGACCTGCCGCACAGGTGCAAGTAACGATAAATGTCACTTCCCTACCCGGGGAGCCAATGCCGGGTCACCAAAATGGAAGAGACCCGGGCCGGGATTACCGGTGAATCAAATAGAATAGAATAGAATCTATACATGGGGATCAATACCATGCCTAACCCTCCTAGGGTAGGGTAGGTGCCTGAGCCCAAGCCTTTAGCTCATAAGCCTGTCATTCCCATTTGCCCCCCTGGGACGGGGATGGCAGACCAGAGAGGCCTAGCTTGTGGCTAGGCCTGGGGACAGTTGGTCCCAAAGATGAGGAGGTACTTGTGCCTCCTCCCATGGGAGACTTAGGTCTCAGACACTCCCTAAAGAGGGAGCCAAGGCCGGGCCACCACTTGGAAAAGGCCCAGGCCGGAGAATACCGGCGAATCTTTAATAATAATAAATAAATCTATACATGGCGATCATCATCAGGAGATTCATAAGGATTATCAACTGGACGAAGATTGGAAAACAGTGTGTGTTGTGTTCGCAAATCTGTGTTAGTTTACGCACAGATTAGCGTCGTTCCTGGTGATCCTTTGACTGTGTTCAGTGCTTCAGAGCAGTGAGCCATGAGAGGGTGGCTATGGGCCCCGACTGGGGCTCTGAGCCTCACAGCTCTGCACCCAGTGTGGGTGGCTGTGAGGTCACAGGCAGCAGCTCTGCTGCTGGCTCTGTCCCCACACCTACAGTCACCATGACAGATCCAAGAGAGCGGCTTAAACGTTCCTTGGAATGCGGGGACGAGTTGGAGGACGACGTGGGGCAGGTGGGAGCCCCCACCAAGAAGGCCAAGGATGCAGTGGAGACTACTGTATCTACCAATCTGCCACTAAATCCGTCGGCAGCCCCTACCCAAGGAGACTTGCACCCCCAGATGGCCATAAGGGTCGTGGAAGGAAGCAAGGAGGATGTAGCTCCTCAACTGGCAAGGATGGAGCCATCCCAGGTCCCTACACCAGTTGTGCCGGCCTCCACAGTGGACTGGGACTGGCTGACTCCACGTCGAAGGAGGAGTTCCCACTCAGCTCAGGCACAAGCAACCAGGGCCTTCAGCAAATTCAAGGTTCCCAACTACGGGTTTGTACGGCATCTGGAAGGTCTATCCCACCTCAAGTTCCGCTGCGAGTTGAAGGGGCTGGTTGTGACCCATCCCAGCATGGTGGAACTGGTTGCTTCAGAGAAGGTGCAAAAGAGGGTGCTTTTACACGTCCCTGTGCCCCTCCCACTGGACCCCATTTTGGAAGTGCCCAATATTGTCAAGGTGGAGCGACTCACTGCAACGGTGAACAAGGTGCCCACCCACCAGGTGCTGATCCACCACAAAGGTCCACTTCCCACGCACCTAGACCTTGGGGTCTTGGGAAGATTCAAGACCTGACCATACCTGTCAGGCCCAGCACAATGCTTCAACTGTCAGGGGTTCAATCATATTGCAGCCACCTGCCAGCGAGAGAAGAAGTGTGGTGTGTGCAGCAAGGCACATGACTCGAAGGACTGCATTGCAATCCTCAAACAGCCAACTGGCGAAGCCCTTTGGCCAGAGCCCAAGTGTGCTAACTGCTCAAAGAGGCGCCATGCCTGGAACCGGAGCTGTCCTGTGATGGTGCAGCACTGGCAGCAGGTTTGTCATCGGAACAACCCGACAGCCCCGTCGCCACCCAGATTCGGAACCACCCAGCAACAGTCAGCATGGGCTCCAATCACGGTTCCCTGAATACAGCAGGAGGGCAATACCAGAGAGTTCCCAGCACTGGGCTCCCAGCGGTGGCATCAGAGGGCAGGCACCGGTTTGCAGCAGCGCGGTCAGCTGCGGGGTCAGATGGCAAGGTGGCCAAGAAGACAGAATCATTGGGAAAAACAGCCACAGGCCAGGCACACTGCCCAGCAGGTCCCAGCTGGGCACCAACATTCCTTGCCATACCACCAGCAGGCCTCTTTCCAAGGGCAGGCCCCTAATGTGAGCAGCCAGAGTCAGGCAGAGGTTCCCTGCCGGGGGACCTGGAAGCCCATGGCCACTCAGGCCGGGCCCAGGGTGCACCCAGGTTATGCTGTTGCAGTGTCAACAGCCACCCAGACATATCCAGTGACCCAGCCCCGACTCGACGGGTCGTCCAGCTCAATGCCTGCAGAGGTAATGGTCGAATCCTTTCCGGATCGACTGAAGAAAACCATCGGGGTCATCTCAGTGCTCCTCTGTCGCCTGCTGCCGTCGGCAGAGGACAGGGGCGCCTGCAGGCAGCTCCTGTCATGGATGCTGGGCGTGGTCCTACTGGACAGGAAAGACTCGATGGAACTTCAAGCCATCATCCAGGAGTCCTTCTAGTCTGTGATGGAAAAGGCCCCAGAGTCGTCAATAACGGACGACGAGTCCCAGGCAGAGATGGAATCAGTGAGCCACCTCTGCGGCCCTTGAAGATCCTCCAGTGGAACATTTGTGGGCTGCAGCGGAAAATTCACATAGTGATTGAAGCTGCTGTTCAGGATGAGGTTGATGTCTTCCTGTTTCAGGAGACACTCACCGATTCGTCACGTCAAATGCAGCCACGTATTCCGGGATTCTCTGCCTACCTTCAGTGCCTGGAAGAGACTGGCAGGGGCACGGTGATCTATGTCAGGACCACTATCCCTCATTCAATCTCCACTGACCCCATCGACTGTGGGGAGGGCGTAGAGGTTCAGGCTGTCACCCTCCACCTGGCGGATGGACCTCTCCTGGTTTATAATATTTACAGATGCTCTCGGTACACCCTTGACATTTCAGAGGTGGCAGCACTCGCCCCACGGGAGGGTCTTCTTGTGGCTGGGGATGTCAATGCCCACCACCCAATACTTTTTTCTGTCTCTCCTACCAACGCAGCTGGAAGGCACCTTGCGGCTGTGCTGGAGGAGGTCCCTGAGATCGCCCTCCTCAATAATGGTATAACGGTGAGCCAACCCATCACTATGGTGGCCGCTTGGATGTCACACTCATCTCTAGGCAGTTGCTCTCAAGTGCGAGATGGGAGGTCCACCCCTGTCTCACCAGTGATCACTTTGCAGTGGTCACCATGCTGATGGTCCAGCGCTGCCCGCTCCCCACACCTACCCCCAGATGGAATCTATAAAAGGCCGACTGGCAGTGCTTCCAGGAGGTCATTGAGCGCTGGTGGGCAGAGTCTCCTCTTCCAGAAGACCCAGATGAGGCGGCTCAAAGCTTGCAGGTGGCCTTCACCTGTGCAGCTGAGGCAGCAATACCTAAGAATACAGGCAGAGGGTCATATAAACGTGACTGGTGGTTTTACAATGAGGATATCAGGGAATAGAACCACCGCTTCAATGTCGTACACAAGATGCACAGGCGTAATCCCACGGTTGAGTCCATGCGTCTGCTCAGGGAAGTGGTGCAGCATGCACGCCATGTCTCACACAGGGTCTGGCAGGCTAAATGGTTCGAGTGGTGTGCCTCCTTCAGCTGCTCCTCCACCTTATCTGAGATTTGGATCAAGTTTCGATTGGCTACTGGGCAGCTTCGCAGTGTGGCTCAGTTGCACCCAGACCCCGCAACGGAGGCAGAACGTCTGGTGGACCTATTCACCTCCAGAGCGGTAATGGCTCAACTGCCTCAGGATCTCCAGGATCTCCAAGCCACCCTCCTTCCTAGAAGGGTGATGGTGATCCAATCGGCATGCCAGGCTAAGAACATCACGGATGGAGACTTCACCGACCAGGAGCTCCAGGCAGCCTTCACATCTCATCGAGACACTGCACCGGGGCATGATGGTATCACCTATGGCATGATCACTCGGTCTGGCCATTCTGGACATTCTTGGCGAGTTGGCAAGCTCCTTGTCATATGGAAGGAGGCTGACATCATCCCGATTCCTAAGCCTGGGGATCTTGGCAGTGTGAGACCCATCCCCCTCACCAATTGCATCTCGAAGGTGTCTGAAAGGATTGTGTTGGAGCGCCTGAGGTAGAAGCTTGGCTCTCCTCATAAACACCTCTATGGCTTCACCAGAGGAGTGGGCACTTTCGAAAGCCTTACCACTCTAACTGACCAGCATTGGGTCGGACACCCAAGCCCATATTGTTGTCTTTCTTGACCTCGAGAAAGCTTTTGAGCTAACCAGTGCACCTGCTATCCTCTCACTCTTGGCCTGCAGGGGGATTAAAGGCAGGCTGCTTTCATGGCTTCGTTCCTATCTCCAGGACAGGTGGGCCCGGGTACGCTTCCAGGGGCATGCCTCTTCTCTCAAGACCTGGACAACGGCACTCCACAGGGTGTGGTGCTTAGTCGCACCAAGGTGCCCAGTCAGAGGCTGCGGGTCCTGGGCATCGACCTGGAGTGCGTTCACAGTTATAGGTACCTTGGCATCTACATTGACAGGCACCTCACCTTCCAGAAACATGTGCACCACATTAAAGAGAGGGCTCTGGATAGGGTCAGGGCATTGAGTGCCATGGCCAACCCTAGGGTTTGGGCCAGCCTCGAGGTCATTAAGTTGTTCTACATCCAGGCAATACGTTTCCTTATTGACTCTGGGGCACTTGCTCTGGTTCATGCCAGACCCACAAACATCAAATCCCTCTGTGTCATCCAGAACACAGCTGTACGGGCCATACTGGGGGCTCCTAGGTGGGCCAATGCAGTGGCTCTGAACCTTGAGGTGCTGCTACAGCCTCTTGAAGACAGGATCCAACTGGTAGCTGCCAGGAGGATTGCAAAGTATATCCGACTCCCAGGGGCTGACAAACTTATGAGAGATTTACGGGTCCACCAGGGACAGGTCATTCCACTGCATCCCGGCCGCCGATGGATGTGGCCGGTAGCAGATGCCACTGGGAAGCTCTTGCCCATGACATTGCTCCAGGCAGGAGGCTGCGACAGACTGGCAGTGAACTACACGGTGCCACCCCCTTGGGCACCAGAGCTGTTTGCGGTGCGCTGGACAACCTTACCAGACAGCAAGAGGCATTGCACCCGGGACATTCTGCACCACCTTGCCTCGGCTAGCAGTGTGGGTGTGGAAGGCCCAGGGTGTGTGCCATATTACACCGATGGCTCCAGAGACCCAGTGGCATGCCGCACAGCTGCTGGGATGTTCCACAGCAATCTCACAGCAGGTTGGCACCTCCCATACCATTGCACCATCCTCCAGGCCGAACTCTTTGCCATCCAGCAAGCTCTGCATCATGCTCTTGCAGACCGTCAGCATCCCCCCATCATCCATGTTGATTCCAAGGCAGTGATCCAAGTGCTTATGCACATAGAGCCAATGGACAACATGCACTTAATCACTTCCATCTGGGGTGACCTGCAGACTCTCATGGCCCAGGGTCGCAGGGCTACCATCAACTGGATCCCGAGCCATGTGGGTATCCCTGGCAATGATGCTGCAGATGAGGCTGCTAGGACTGCAACCCTCGAGGCAGAGCCACGTGCTGCGATCTCCATCAGCCTCAGCAAGATTGCACTGTGGGCTGCCGGTGCTGCCAGGCGCCCGTTCCCTGACCCTGGTGATTCACCGAGCCTCTGTTGGTATGTCAGGGCGAACCACAGGGTGCCCCCTCCAAGTATTCGGACACAGTCCAGAGAACTGAGGGTGCATATCCACCGCCTACGCTTAGGGTATCCCACCACTGCGCAGATTGTTGAACAGGCACGAAAGGAGCTCTGTGCCCATTGTGACCGAATGGTTCCACAGCCCCTGGTGCACTACCTGTTAGACTGCCCGGCTACGATGCCCATTCGCAGTAGACACTTCCCAATGACCCCAGTAGAGCAGGCCCGAGAGGATGAGGCAGCACATCTTGTGTACTTAGCTGTCAGGGACTTAGAATCCTTACTTCCAGTCATTTCACGTCATCCACCCCTCCGCTGAAGTTGCTGCAAGGGCCTGCTTTGGGCCTCCATTGCACTGCACACCTGCCACTGTTAGTGCACACTAACGTTTGGTATGTCATCTGGCCATATAGCCGGTGAGGTAATCCCCCCTTCCTGCTGAAGACCTGCCACGCAGGTGCAAGTAACGATAAACGTCACTTCCCTACCCGGGGAGCCAATGCCGGGTCACCAAAATGGAAGAGACCCGGGCCGGGATACCATACCGGAGAATCAAATAGAATTGAATAGAATAGAATCATTATTACATCGACACCATGCCTAACCCTTCTAGGGTTGGGTAGGTGCCTGAGCCGGAGTTCGTAGCTCACAAGACTGTCATTCCCATTAGCCCCCTTGGGGCGGGGATGGCAGACTAGAGAGGCCTAGCTTGTGGCTAGGCCTGGGAACAGTTGGTCCCAAAGATGAAGAGTTATTTGTGCCTCCTCCCATGGGAGACTTAGGTCTCAGACACTTCCTAAAGAGGGAGCCGAGGCCGGACCACCACTTGGAAAAGGCCCGGGCCGGGAGAATACCGGCCAATCTTTAATAATAATAATTATTATTACATTTCTTTTAGTCCATTTAAATAATGCATTACTATGTGCATGTGTATGTGTGTGGGTGTGCGTGCTTGTGTGTATGCATATATTTGTATGCTTGTGTGCATATGTCCGTGCGTGCGCCCTCGTGTGTGTATGTGTGTGCGCGCACGCTAGTGTTTACCTTGAGAGAGTTCTGGGGGTCAACGCCCCCGTGGCCCGGTCTGTGACCAGGCCTCCTGGTGGATCAGAGCCTGATCAACCAGGCTGTTACTGTTGGCTGCACGCAACCAACGTACGAGCCACAGCCCGGTGGCCAGGAAACCGACTTTAGGTGGGTGTTATGATCCACTTAATATTTGTATTTATAACTCTTTACAATTGTGACCAGGTGTGGACGTATCAGTGGTTCATTAATTTGTAATTTGTTCAGACTTGTAACCATGTATGGATGAGGCTGTTTATTACCTCTGTAACTTGTCATGTTGTGACCAGATCTACCTGGAGTTCATTACCTTTGTAACTAGTTCAGCTATCATACTTTGGGTCCAGTTCCTGACCATTATGTACCTTTGTAATCTTTTTGACTACTGCTTCAGGATGGTTTATGGGGTGCATATGAAGTATTAACTAACTAAACTAACTGTGTGGTGTGTTTTGTGGGTGTGTTGTGTATGTGTGTTGTGTGTTGTGTGTGTGTGTGTGTGTGTGTGTGTGTGTGTTGATTTAGTGTGTGTGTTGTGCGTGTGTGTGACTTTCAACAATCAATATTTGCCCAAATAACCATTACAGTTGTGACGGGTGTGGAAGTTGAATTGCTCTTTTACTCTATAATTTTTCATGATTGTGCCATGTATAAACTAAGTAACCATTCTTACAGGATCATTACCTTTGTAACTGTGAGTTCATTACCTTATAAATTGTGAGTTCATTACTTTGTAAATTGGATTCATTACCATTGTAAAATTGTGAGTTCATTACCTCTGAATTGCTAGCTATCAAAATTTTGGAGCCAGTCCCGGACAATTATGTACTCTGTAATTTTTGACTACCACCACAGGATAGGATCGGGTGCAAATAAACTTATTAAACTAACTAACTTTTAATCCTTTTATAATTTTTAGACTGATGAGTTTCAAAAAAACCAATCATTGTTATATATTCAGCAGGAGCCACCATACCGCTCTTTAGGGCAGGGTAGGTGCCCGACCCAGACTTGCTACTGCAGTTCAAAAAATACTATTCCCATTTCCATTTCCTCTTTCCCTGGCCGAGAGGACCATTGTGAAACGCTCCTCAGTTGACTCACAGGTACCGAAGTGAGTGGTTGTTGCCTGCTCCAGCCTCTGTGGCGAAAATCAACCCATTTTCCTACAAGAGGAGGGAAGCCGGTGATGGTTAACACTATATGTGTGGAGCTTTTGCAGGATTTTGTTGGATCGAAAATGCACGTCCTCCTAATCAACAAGTGCGAGAACATAAGATCTCCAAAGATGATATCTATGGCATTTCAGTCAACGGTGCTTCCCGGTTTTCTTTTTAAGTTTATGATCTACAGTGCATGAGGAGTTGTTTCACGATATCAAGATCTACGTTGTGAGGTGAACCAACTTGGCAGTGTTCTTCGGGAATTGCCCCCCAACTTAACAATGGGTCAAGCTTGAAACGTCTCCCTCGAAGCTGATGGTATGAATCTGAAGGCCTTCACCAATTTGGGATGATTCAACCAATATGCGGGTGTAGAAGCCATGGCCCATTAAAAGGTAAACCTGATGTGTCGTTTTCATGAAATTTCATCAAAATTTGCCCATCCTGTCTTTTGTTCCCTCAACTTCTACCGTATCGGTATTGTGTTTTAAACCAGGGGCAAAGGATGACGTGTGGGTTTTTTTGGACGCGTATGGACACATGGCGGTATCAATGTGATCGGTCGGGTTTCCCGTCAAAAAGGGATGAGCAAGTGTGCTGTCAGACCTTCTACACAAGCCCCCGATTTCCCAAGGGTGGGAGGGCTTTCCATCAGACACCAACGTCTAACAGCATCCCTCGATAAACTGTCATTACACCTGACTCGCATGTGTAACTTGCCATGTATGGAGACGAGCGTTGCCGATGTTGTTCCATCTCGTGAAGTCGAGCTAGACCTCCCTGTATCATTCCAGAATTACATGGTGCGAGGAGGAGTGTCCGGCGCCACCATCCACCCAGTGACATCCGTTAATAGCGTTGGTAGACCACCATCAACGATTGCTACTCTCGACGGACCCACTGTGATAACTACTAGCATGGATGTCCATGCGCACGAGACTGCACCTGCCCACACCACCTGCCCCAGTTGTCGACGACAGCTCCCGTAAGCGGTTGGTAGGGAATTCAAGTAGTGATGATGGAATGACACAGGATAACGACCTGGAAAAAAAAAATCGTGGGCCGCAAATCCGGCTAATGGCTTGAAAATAATGTCAGGGTGGCGAGTCTCCCGCCTGGCAATGTTTGTGGCACAGACAGTTATGTCGCTCAATGTCTAAATGTATTACGAGTGAATAGTGTTATGAAAACCAGCAATATTCCAGTGTTTAACTATAAATGCCCGGGTCAGACAGGTTGTAATGTGAATTTTATTTAGAATTCTGGGGCGAGTTACATGGGTTTTTTTATTCGGTTTTTTAAATAGTTAAAAATCAGGATTTGTTTAAGTAGGTCTCAGCGAGAAAGTATTGTGGTCCTTGTTCCGAGAAAAAACGATTGTATTGATATACATGATTACGTGGCGATTACCCTGTTAAACACTGACTATAAATTATATGCAAAAATTTTGTGCAATCGCCTTAAACCCATCTTAGAGAAGGTTTTACATCCAGGTCAGGCTGGTATCATGGGACGATCACTGTATTTAGGCCCAAAGGTACTTGGTGATTTTGTTTGCGACCACCAAAGTGAAATGGGTAAGGGGGAGGAATTTTGGCGTTAGATTGGAAGGCTGCGTTTGATAACGTTGATCATCTAGTGTTGAAAATCATAATGGAGCAGCTGGGTTTCGCACGAACGATTGTTAAATGGGTTATGTCATTGTATACTGACGTGAGTTTACGCATCCAGGTGAATGGGAAGTTAGGTACGTCTGTATCTTTACGTCATGGGATTCGCCAGGGGTGCCCGTTATCACAAATTTTATTTGCTATTTATCAAGAGCCATTGTATAGGGCACTGGCAGCTGGGTGTGAGCAGCATCCATGTAATGGGCAGTGCAGTAGGCCTATCCATATTGTTGGCTATGTTGATGATACAACGTTCATGCTTACAGATGCCAGTAGTTTGTCTGCCGTAGATCGTATTGTGACCACTTTTAGCGAGGCAACGGGTATGATATGTAATAAGGATAAGTCTGGACTCTTACTTTTAGGACCGTGGCAACGAGGTCCAATCTCCATGGAGAGTCCGTGGGTTGTGCGTGAATCTTTGAAAATATGTGGGATAATTCATGCGGCTAGTAGAACTGAAGGATGTGTACTCAATTCTAGGATGGTGGTTGATAGCGTTATCCCATGTGTGGGTATGCTAAGGTTACATGGGTTAACTCTCAAGCGGGTGATAGTTACTAATTCCATCCTATATTAACACTGAGTAAATCATTCGCTGCCTGACCACGGTCCGAACCCTTGACTGGTCTGAACCCTTGACTGGTCCGAACCCTTGACTGGTTTCAAACGGTTTCGTTGGACAATAAAACAGACTGTAAACGGATGGGGTTGTAGGCGCCCTTATAAATACAAACATTAAATATAAATCAGGAACGTGCACGGTAAGCTGTCCAATATACAAAAACAGTTAGAAACGGAAATACAAATAGCTAGAGCTTCATTTAAGGAGGTTATTAATAGAATATTCAAGAGGTTGCTAGTAGAATTGCAGTAAATCAACCATTCAAATCATTATGAAGCTGTGTGTAGTCTGTGGTCAGTCAAACAAACGGGCATCCACATGGGTAAATTGTCATTTTTGTGGAAATTGGTGTCATGCCCCTTGTGCAGATATCCAAGAACTAGCTACAAGCAGTGTTAAAACAGGAAAGTGTTTTTGGGTATGCCCAAATGAGATAAATCTGTGGACTAAAATCACAAGGGTTTTAAAAGAGGACAACATCAAAGCTGCTTTCATAGAAAACCTGGAAGCTTTCTACAACAGATGGGAACATAAAAAGTCTGGGCTGAATGGTACTGCCCTTGATACTGGCCATGTAGTCAGAAACTGTAAGGCTGGAAGTGATGTCCTGGTAGTCAGTAAATGTGGGGCTGATAGTGCTGTCCTGGGAGACAGTAATGGTGAAGCTGGAGGTGCTGTCCTGGGAGACAGGAATGGTGAAGCTGGAGATGCTGTCCTGGGAGACAGTAATGGTGAAGCTGGAGATTTTGTCCAGGTAGTCGGGAATTATACGCAGGAAGGAATACATATAAATAACCTCATAGGGGACAGGAGCCATAGTAGGGAAACAAGTGTAGTCAAAGATAAGATAAAACCAATATTGCAAACTAGAAATACCGCAGGAAATAGCAAACAAGAGGACGCCACTAGCAACAGTGAGGATATATTACCAAAAACAACTGGTGGGAGCTCCATTGTTGGTGCTAGGGAGGATAGAAGTAAGACAGGGAAACATGCACCAACAGGGAATACAGTCACAGAAATCCAAGTCAAACGGAAACCAAGCCTGTGCACATACTATGCACTTGGCATCTGCTGGCATGGGAAATCTGGAAAAACAGATGGGACGTGCAACTATGACCACCCTAGAAAATGCCATGCCCATATGACAAGAGGAAAATGCAAACTCCCTTCCTGTAAGCTTTTTCACCCTGAACTGTGTACCTCTTCAGTACAGGAAAGACTGTGCTATAACTTAAATTGCCAGGCATACCATCTAAAGGGGACAAAAAGATACAAAGAATCCAGGCCATGGGAAAACCTGGGTAGCCACAGCCACTCAAGAGGGAGAGGTTTTTTAGTGCCAGGAAGGAAAAAAAACTGGCAGGAAATGGCAGAAATCGTACACTAAATCAAGTCATTCCTGGAGTGGAACCACAGTCGATGGCCTCCACTCCAAACCAACAGATACAGATACTAATGCCGGAAAAAAAATCCTCCCCCCAGTACCAACAATACCACCAGTCCGAGAACAATCTTCTTTGCAAATATACAGGGTCTAAAACAGCAACAAACAACAAAATACCTTTCATCCGTGGACTGCTTGCAGAGGCAAAGGCAATGTTCGCGGCTTTCACTGAGACCCACATAAAGGATCACTTGGACAACGAAATATGGATCCCAGGTTACAACCTATACAGATGTGACAGAGTGAACAGGCAAAAGGAGGGGGGGGGGGTTGGCCTGTACATTGCAGAGTCACTTGTTTGCACAGAACTGCTTAATGCCTCAAATGATGTAGTGGAAGTTTTAGCAGTAAAGGTCGAGAACCAAAACCTAGTCATTGTGGTAGTCTACAAGCCTCCGGATGCAACATCCCAGCAATTCCAGGAACAGCTGTTAAAAATTGACCACTGTCTGGAAAATCTTCCAGCTCCTGCACCCAACATCTTGCTCCTGGGGGATTTCAACTTAAGGCACCTAAAATGGAGGAATATAGCAAATAATATTGTTGCAGTAATAACACCAGGAGGCAGCTCTGATGAAAACTCACACTCACACGAGCTTTTAAATCTCTGCACAAAATTCAATTTAAACCAGCAAATAATAGAGCCTACTAGACTGGAGAATACACTAGACCTCATCTTCACTAACAATGATGATCTGATAAGAAATGTCACCATATCAAAAACAATATACTCAGATCACAACATAATTGAGGTTCAGACATGTATGCGTGGAGCCCCAGACCGACATAATGAGACTAGTCACGAGGGAGCATTCACCAAATTCAACTTCAATAACAAAAACATAAAGTGGGACCAAGTAAACCAAGTCCTAACCGATATAGCTGGGAAGATATACTAAGCAACACAGACCCCAACTTATGCCTAGAACAGATTAACTCGGTGGCACTCGAATTATGCACAAGGCTTATTCCTCTAAGAAAAAGGAGGAGTAGATGTAAAATAGAAAGAGACAGGCGCTCCCTTTACAGGCGACGGAAAAGAATAACAGAGCGGCTAAAAGAGGTCAATATATCTGAAATGCGTAGGGAGACACTGGTCAGAGAAATAGCAAGCATCGAACTTAAGCTAAAAGAATCCTTTAGGAGTCAGGAATTGCGGGAAGAACTAAAAGCCATAAATGAAATCGAAAGAAACCCAAAGTATTTCTTCTCCTATGCCAAATCAAAATCGAGAACAACGTCCAGTATTGGGCCCCTTCTTAAACAAGATGGGTCCTACACAGATGTCAGCAAGGAAATGAGTGAGCTACTCAAGTCCCAATATGACTCAGTTTTTAGCAAGCCGCTAACCAGACTGAGAGTTGAAGATCAAAATGAATTTTTTATGAGAGAGCCACAAAATTTGATTAACACAAGCCTATCCGATGTTATCCTGATGCCAAATGACTTCGAACAGGCGATAAATGACATGCCCATGCACTCTGCCCCAGGGCCAGACTCATGGAACTCTGTGTTCATCAAGAACTGCAAGAAGCCCCTCTCACGAGCCTTTTCCATCCTATGGAGAGGGAGCATGGACACGGGGGTCGTCCCACAGTTACTAAAAACAACAGACATAGCCCCACTCCACAAAGGGGGCAGTAAAGCAACAGCAAAGAACTACAGACCAATAGCACTAACATCCCATATCATAAAAATCTTTGAAAGGGTCCTAAGAAGCAAGATCACCACCCATCTAGAAACCCATCAGTTACACAACCCAGTGCAACATGGGTTTAGAACAGGTCGCTTCTGTCTGTCTCAACTATTGGATCACTACGACAAGGTCCTAAATGCACTGTAAGACAAAAAGAATGCAGATGTAATATATACAGACTTTGCAAAAGCCTTCGACAAGTGTGACCATGGCGTAATAGCGCACAAAATGCGTGCTAAAGGAATAACAGGAAAAGTCGGTCGATGGATCTATAATTTCCTCACTAACAGAACACACAGTAGTCGTCAACAGAGTAAAGTCCGAGGCAGCTACTTTGAAAAGCTCTGGTTCACAAGGCACAGTACTCGCTCCCATCTTGTTCCTCATCCTCATATCCGACATAGACAAGGATGTCAGCCACAGCACCGTGTCTTCCTTTGCAGATGACACCCGAATCTGCATGACAGTGTCTTCCATTGCAGACACTGCAAGGCTCCAGGCAGACATCAACCAAATCTTTCAGTGGGCTGCAGAAAACAATATGAAGTTCAACGATGAGAAATTTCAATTACTCAGATATGGTAAACATGAGGAAATTAAATCTTCATCAGAGTACAAAACAAATTCTGGCCACAAAATAGAGCGAAACACCAACGTCAAAGACCTGGGAGTGATTATGTCGAGGATCTCACCTTCAAGGACCATAACATTGTATCAATCGCATCTGCTAGAAAAATGACAGGATGGATAATGAGAACCTTCAAAACTAGGGAGGTCAAGCCCATGATGACACTCTTCAGGTCACTTGTTCTATCTAGGCTGGAATATTGCTGCACACTAACAGCACCTTTCAAGGCAGTGAAATTGCCGACCTAGAATTGTACAGAGAACTTTCACGGCGCGCATAACGGAGAAAAACACCTCAATTACTGGAGCGCTTGAGGTTCCTAAACTGTATTCCCTGGAACGCAGGAGGAGAGATACATGATTTATATACACCTGGAAAATCCTAGAGGGACTAATACCGAACTTTGCACACGAAAATCACTCACTACGAAAGCAAAAGACTTGCAGACGATGCCCATCCCCCCAATGAAAAGCAGGGGTGTCACTAGCACGTTAAGAGACCATACAATAAGTGTCTGGGGCCCGAGACTGTTCAACTGCCTCCCAGCACACATAAGGGGGATTACCAACAGACCCCTGGCAGTTTTCAAGCTGGCACTAGACAAGCACCTAAAGTCAGTTCCTGATCAGCCGGGCTGTGGCTCGTACGTTGGTTTGCGTGCAGCCAGCAGCAACAGCCTGGTTGATCAGGCTCTGATCCACCAGGAGGCCTGGTCACAGACTGGGCCGCGGGGGCGTTGACCCCCGGAACTCTCTCCAGGTAAAATCCAGGTAGAGTGCAGTTGTGCTCTGCACCCCTCTGCTGTTTTCCTGTGAGCTGCCTTTTACCAACATGGCGCTGAGTGTGAGGAGGCGCGTAAATACCATCGGTATAGAGCTGCTTCGTGGGGCAATTTCACCCTCTTCAGCACAGGTGTTACTCCCGACCATCATTAGGGAGACGTATGGTATCCAGGACGATGAGGTGTATGGTGTTGCCCTGAATGGGGCATACAGAATCTTCGTCAAACTGAATTCCACGTCTGTGTACGAGTCTTTGGTGACGAGATTCCAAGACATGAGTCTTGATGCTACTCCAGCTCTGAAGGTGCGTTTGATCGACGTATCTCACCACTTTATGTGGGTTAAAATTCGTAATGTACCATTTGAGGGAGATGAGGCTGGCATCAGGAGTGTTTTCTAGGTATATGGGACCATACATCTGGCACAACAGGGCAAGTGGACGGCTGGTGCTTACTTGGGTCCTTCTGGAGGGAACCTTTTCCCTGAAGATGACTCTGAAACATCCCATACCGTCATACGTCGTGTTGGAGGACTTCAGGATGCAAGTTTTTTTTTTATATTTTATATTTCAGGACGCAAGTTATGGTTTCATACGCCGGACAGAGATGTACGTGCAGGTTATGTGGGGCATACAATCATATGGCGGCAGCGTGTGTGAAGCTGAGGAGGGCGCCTGCACAAATTGGTGAAGCACCAGTTACCAGTGTGTTAGCTGTTGTTGAGAGCCCCACGCGAAAGCAAGGGCTTGGGCGCTTGTGGAGTGAAATGGTAGAGGATCCCATAGAGGAGACTGGCGTGTGTGAGGCAAGCTGTGACATAACAGGAACTGTTTCTAGGCAGGAGAAAAGTGCAGAAGAGCAAGTGCAGGATGAGGTACAGGCTCTCGAGGAAGAGCTTCAGGAAGTGTTGAGGACATTGATGCCGCCTGCAGAGGATGTTGTTCTTGAGCTGGTGAGAGGTACAGCATTGCCTGTGGAGGAATGTGATGATAAAAACCATAGCAGGGATGACGGGCCAAACAGTAAGCGTGAGATATCGCCGTGTGGCGTGGAACGGGGCGTGGTGGAGGTTGAGGTTCATCGTGAGGGAACCTCAAGACAACATGGAAGTGGAGGGAATCACGAGGAAGAGAGTGGTGGCATCAGACTCAGATGATGTTCTGATGCCGGCACAGAGGTCTGGGAGGAAGGAAGAGTACTGTCGAGGTAATCAGGATAAGAGACATCGCAAGAAAGGGGTGTTGATGGTGTGAAGCCCTGTGCTGGCTCTGGGGCAGGAGGCCCTGGGATGAATGAAGAGAAGAGGAATAAGTAAGTAAGTTTATTCAGGTATACACAAATACAGTTACATAGAATTATCATACATAGCAGCATATGTGTAAAGAACCTAGGATAACCCAAAAAAGTCAGACAAAGTGACTTATTTCCATTGGGGTCCTTTTACCTTATTATTATAATATAAAGGTTATAATATTTCTTATTATTCTATAATGAAGATAACATCTTATTATCATACTAAAAAGACTATCTACTACACGAGGGTCATTACTAGGAATAAGGTAAAATTTACACGTATGTTAGCTAAAAAATAGAAAAATCATTCCCCTCCCTTTCTGTTTACCTGGAGTTTACCTGGAGAGAGTTCCGGGGGTCAACGCCCCCGCGGCCCGGTCTGTGACCAGGCCTCCTGGTGGATCAGAGCCTGATCAACCAGGCTGTTGCTGCTGGCTGCACGCAAACCAACGTACGAGCCACAGCCCGGCTGATCACGAACTGACTTTAGGTGCTTGTCCAGTGCCAGCTTGAAGACTGCCAGGGGTCTGTTGGTAATCCCCCTTATGTGTGCTGGGAGGCAGTTGAACAGTCTCGAGCCCCTGACACTTATTGTATGGTCTCTTAACGTGCTAGTGACACCCCTGCTTTTCATTGGGGGGATGGTGCATCGTCTGCCAAGTCTTTTGCTTTCGTAGTTAGTGATTTTCGTGTGCAAGTTCGGTATTAGTCCCTCTAGGATTTTCCAGGTGTATATAATCATGTATCTCTCCCTCCTGCGTTCCAGGGAATACAGGTTTAGGAACCTCAAGCGCTCCCAGTAATTGAGGTGTTTTATCTCCGTTATGCGCGCCGTGAAAGTTCTCTGTACATTTTCTAGGTCGGCAATTTCACCTGCCTTGAAAGGTGCTGTTAATGTGCAGCAATATTCCAGCCTAGATAGAACAAGTGACCTGAAGAGTGTCATCATGGGCTTGGCCTTCCTAGTTTTGAAGGTTCTCATTATCCATCCTGTCATTTTTCTAGCAGATGCGATTGATACAAAGTTATGGTCATTGAAGGTGAGATCCTCCGACATAATCACTCCCAGGTCTTTGACGTTGGTGTTTCGCTCTATTTTGTGGCCAGAATTTGTTTTGTACTCTGATGAAGATTTAATTTCCTCATGTTTACCATATCTGAGTAATTGAAATTTCTCATCGTTGAACTTCATATTGTTTTCTGCAGCCCACTGAAAGATTTGGTTGATGTCTGCCTGGAGCCTTGCAGTGTCTGCAATGGAAGACACTGTCATGCAGATTCGGGTGTCATCTGCAAAGGAAGACACGGTGCTGTGGCTGACATCCTTGTCTATGTCGGATATGAGGATGAGGAACAAGATGGGAGCGAGTACTGTGCCTTGTGGACCAGAGCTTTTCACCGTAGCTGCCTCGGACTTTACACTGTTGACGACTACTGTGTGTTCTGTTAGTGAGGAAATTATAGATCCATCGACCGACTTTTCCTGTTATTCTTTTAGCACGCATTTTGTGCGCAATTACGCCATGGTCACACTTGTCGATGGCTTTTGCAAAGTCTGTATATATTACATCTGCATTCTTTTTGTCTTCTAGTGCATTTAGGACCTTGTCGTAGTGATCCAATAGTTGAGACAGACAGGAGCGACCTGTTCTAAACCCATGTTGCCCTGGGTTGTGTAACTGATGGGTTTCTAGATGGTTGGCTATCTTGCTTCTTAGGACCCTTTCAAAGATTTTTATGATATGGGATGTTAGTGCTATTGGTCTGTAGTTCTTTGCTGTTGCTTTACTGGCCCCTTTGTGGAGTGGGGCTATGTCTATTGTTTTTAGTAACTGTGGGACGTCCCCCGTGTCCATGCTCCCTCTCCATAGGATGGAAAAGGCTCGTGATAGGGGCTTCTTGCAGTTCTTGATGAACACAGAGTTCCATGAGTCTGGCCCTGGGGCAGAGTGCATGGGCATGTCATTTATCGCCTGTTCGAAGTCATTTGGCGTCAGGATAACATCGATAGGCTTGTGTTAATCAAATTTGGGCTCTCTCAAAAAAAATTCATATTGATCTTCGACTCTCAGTCTGGTTAGGGGCCCTTGCTAAAACTAAAGACATATTGGGACTTGAGTAAGTCACTCTTTTCCCTTTTCTGTCATCTGTGTAGGACCCATCTTGTTTAAGTAGGGGCCCAATACTGGACGTTGTTTCTCGATTTTGATTTGACATAGGAGAAGAATACTTTGGGTTTCTTTCGATTTCATTTTTTGGCTTTTAGGTTCTTAACCGCGATTCCTGACCCCTAAAGGATTCTTTTAGCTTAAGTTCGATGCTTGCTATTTCTCTGACCAGTGTCTCCCTACGCTTTTCCCAGATATATTGACCTCTTTAGCCGCTCTGTTATTCTTTTCCGTCGCCTGTAAAGGGAGCGCCTGTCTCTTTCTATTTTACATCTACTCCTCCTTTTCTTAGAGGAATAAGCCTTGTGCATACATCGAGTGCCACCGAGTTAATCTGTTCTAGGCATAAGTTGGGGTCTGTGTTGCTTAGTATATCTTCCCCAGCTTATATCGGTTAGGATTTGGGTTTACTTGGTCCCACTTTATGTTTTTGTTTATTGAAGTTGAATTTGGTGAATGCTCCCCTCGTGACTAGTCTCATTATGTCGGTCTGGGCCCACGCATACATGTCTGAACCTCAATTATATTGTGATCTGAGTAAAATTGTTTTTGTTTATGTGACATTTCTTATCAGATCATCATTGTTAGTGAAGATGAGGTCTAGTGTATTCTCCAGTCTAGTAGGCTCTATTATTTGCTGGTTTAAATTGAATTTTGTGCAGAGATTTAAAAGCTCGTGTGAGTGTGAGTTTTCATCAGAGCTGCCTCCTGGTGTTATTACTGCAACAATATTATTTGCTATATTCCTCCATTTTAGGTGCCTTAAGTTGAAATCCCCCAGGAGCAAGATGTTGGGTGCAGGAGCTGAAAGATTTTCCAGGCAGTGGTCAATTTTTAACAGCTGTTCCTGGAATTGCTGGGATGTTGCATCCGGAGGCTTGTAGACTACCACAATGACTAGGTTTTGGTTCTCGACCTTTACTGCTACATTCATCAGACACCTTTTGGCACTCTTTTTGAACTGGTTCATGCTATGACTGGCTTTGACATGTGCGGGTAGTCTGTTCCATTCCTTTATTGCTGTACAATAAAAGGTGTTTGAAGCCTGGCCAATGACCGTGGGTACTACAAAGTTGTGCTCTCTCCCCCTAGTACTATGATTGCTTTGGTTCCCAACCTTGACAAAATTGACAGCAAGATATTCTGGGGACTGTTTGTGAGCAATTTTATAAACTTGATTTAGCTTCAGTTGTTTTACTCTGTCTTCAACATTCAGAATATCCAACTGCTGTAATTCATCCTGGCCTACATGTTCTCTTGGTCCCAGCCCCAGGATGAATCTTACGATTTTGTTCTGGGTGATTTGCAGTCATTCTTTCAGTTTTTTTCGTCAAGGCAGAGTACCATGAAGAGCAAGCATAATCAATACGGCATTGTATAATGGCTAGACATAGGGTCCTGTGAGCCTCAGTAGGTAGACACTGTGCTTGTCTGTACAGGAACTTCAGTCTGGCATTCACTTTCTTTACTACACTGTTCCCTGTCAATTCTCCTGACATGCACGGGTCAAAGGGGATTCCCAGATATTTTACTGATGAAACCAAATTGATGGGCTCCCCGTTACACTGGGGACGTTTGTGGACAAGTGGTATGGAAAGTATTGGCAAAGGGATCGGGTAGGAGCTGGGGTTTTAAAACAGGTGTGTGAGAATGTGATAAGTCTGTTGGGAAACAGTGATAGGGAAGTGTTGGGAGGGGAAATAACGAAGGGAGAAACATGGAAGGCTTTAAGTGAAATGTGTAAGGGTAAAGCTCCGGGAATCGATGGACTCCCAGCAGAGTTTTATCTACAGCATTGAGAGCTAATGAGGGTTTTTTTGGTTAGGTTATTAAATTTAATGAAGGAGAGGGGAGAGCTGGGAGAGAAGCAAGCAACAGCTGTAGTAGTATTGGTACCGAAGGGTAAGGGGCAACATACACTTAGGGACTACCAGGCAATATCATTGTTATGCACAGATTATAAGCTGTTTGCCAAAATTTTTGGGAATCGGTTTAAATGTGTAGTGGACAGGGCTGGATGAAGAAGTCTCCGGGCCCTAGGCTATTCAGATTGGTGGGGCCCCTTTGAGTTATGGGTAAGCGAAGTGACCCCTTCCAGCTTGGGGAAGGGGGGATGGTCGGTGTGAGCCTGTTTAAGGTCTAATTAAATACATTCTGGCTATTAAGATTAAATTTAATAGAGAAAGTACATCAAGACAACCAAAACCATTTACCAACAGCCATTATAACTATCTTGTTAAATCATGCATTTTAAAGAGAATAAACTCAAGGCAGCATAGTATTACTAGATTAGGCTATTAAAGTAGTGACATCATGTACCTATTATAATCAGCATAACCACTACAGCACTATTATTCTCTTTATAAATCACTGACCATTATTGTTATCATTGCATCATGCATAAGACTATCAAATCATATAAACTCAAGAAAGTAAAGAATTGTTTATATTCACAGGCACTTCTTAAATAAACTTTTTTCTGGATTTCATATTGGCAAAATCATCAATTATATTCTGAAAATCAATATTTCTTGTTAGATCAGACTCAATGGTCAACAAGGCTAGGTTACACAATTTGTCTTGGCTCATTGTTGAACGGAGCTGGTTTTTCACTCTTTTCAAAACAGAAAATGAACGTTCTCCTTCACAGTTAGTAGCTGGAAGTGTTAGGTAAAGGCGATACACTATGTCAACATTAGGTTTCTGAGATACCTGCATTTCTTAAATGTTTCAAAGCAGCTGAGGGCGCACATTTTTCAGGTGGAGCTTTAATCTGATTCATATACCCAGAAAAATGAACTATTTCTTCAACAAATGTGTCCTGAACATCTGCTGAAAGGTGTTGTTGCAACTTTAATGCAGCTTCTCTCAATTCTGCATCTGGCATAGTAGTAATTTTGAACAGAAATCCAAACTTGTCATTGAGATTCTGGTAGATTTCTTTTCTTTTCACCATTTCTGTAATCAGTGAATCCAGAATGACAAAGTATGTAGCTGTCTTACATTTCTGCCTTGGTAGCAACACAATTTCATTGTCTGGCTCTTCAAAATTGCGTTTCCTCTTCCTTGACTGCTGATGATCATCCTGGTAACTGTAGTCTTTC
The DNA here is from genome assembly GCF_026875155.1 of Cherax quadricarinatus. Taxonomy (NCBI): domain Eukaryota; kingdom Metazoa; phylum Arthropoda; class Malacostraca; order Decapoda; family Parastacidae; genus Cherax; species Cherax quadricarinatus. The sequence goes on from NC_069429.1 coordinate 48,540,642, forward strand.
ACCAGCAGTTTAGCTTTCTCTTCAAACATTTCAAAAGCTTCATCATTGCGAAGTGAGCTTACAAATTCCACTAAGCCTGTATAGAGCAAAATGGTCAGTATAGTGCAGCTGGGTTGTCTCAGAGTGAATCAGCGTCGTTGGCACTTGAGCTGGCAAAATTCAATCTTGTGCAAACTAAGGAACAGAGAGCATTCGCAAGGGAAGAATATGATAGGGAAAGAGAAAGGAGGCAGTTTTCGCATTCTGTAAATGATTTTAGTTTACAAAAAGCAGTACAGTTGTTCCCCCGCTTCAATGAGGCCGAACCAGAGCAATTTTTCGAAAGCTTCGAAAATCAGGCTCGAGCCTTGAGGTGGCCGGAACAGCATTAGGCATCGTTGGTTCATACAGCATTATTGGGTAAGGCACAGGAATTTACGTCAGTATTAAATGACGCTGAATTCTCTGATTATCAAGTAGTGAAGACCACAGTGTTGGGAGCATATACATGTATCCCAGCCAAATACAGAAAAACATTTAAATTAAGCAGGCGGCAGCTTGGTCAATCCCTAGTGGACTTTGTGAGACAGCAAACCAAAGCTTTTACCAGCTGGTATAAAGCAAGTGGTGTCTCTACCTTTGAGGAGCTGGTGCAGCTTATTCTGATTGATAACCTGCTGGAGTCTGTGGGACCAGAGGTTCGAGTCTTTCTGCAGGATCGTGACTTAACCACTGCATTGGAGACAGCCAAGTTGGCTGATACCTTCGAAACTAACCGCTCCTTGTCCGAGCGGTCCCGTCTCTCTTTTCAACAGCCTGGCATGAGCAGAGATCGTCAACCTTGGAGAATGAAGTGCCAGCCGGAGGGAGAACGTCTACGTCAGCCAACTAAGTCACCTGGTGAGCCACGCTTTTCAACATATGGTCCACCTGCGGAGAGGCAAACTACTCATGGTGCATCTTGACAACAGTATCCAGAGAGACACCAGCCAGAACGACACCATTTGCAACGTCAACAGGGAGTAAAGGGCAAGCCTGTCGTCTGCTTCAGGTGCAATAAAGTAGGTCACAATTACAGATGCTTACCCTCTTCCTCGTCTGGATGACGTAATTGACTTTGTGGGTAAGGCTACTTTTGTGTCCAAATTAGATCTCCTTAAAGGCAACTATCAGGGACCTTTACAGATAAAGGGGAAAAAATCTCTGCCTTCG
>NC_069429.1:48542332-48574263 GCF_026875155.1 Cherax quadricarinatus
AAATGAAAACCCTCAAATTCACACTTTAAGGGTGATGGACTGATTACACCTTTTTTCCCTACTTTTTCCTGCCTATTTTTCTGTATCACTGAAGAAGCCTACTGTGTGGGCGAAACGTTTCGGAATAAAGTTGCCTAACTGTTGCCTATGTGTCTTACCTACAACCTTCGGATTGTATACCATTTTGATGTTCATCTTGTCAGACACTGAAAACACATGGAAATCTTGATACAGAAAACACCTTGGACAAACTTTTCAAGTGAGAATTGTTGGATCTGAGAGGGACCTGACCTTTCAGTGGCTACATTCTCACTACTACTACTACTCTGCACCTCTCCTTCCGACAGTATTTAAGTCTCCGCACTGTCGCTTGATTCTTCAGATAGTTCCTGAACTATGGAACTAAACTTCTCCAGGCCGGGGGACTGACAACCTCAAATTCTACGACTTTAAGGGTGATGGACTGATTACATCCGTCTTCTCTACTGTTCCTGCCTACTTTCTGTATTCGACTGAAGAAGCCTACTGTGTAGGCGAAACGTTTCGGAATAAAGTTGCCTAACTGTTGCCTATGTGTCTTACCTACCAATCGACACATTGCACCTATTTGGCCCTTTTCCCCAGATCTCGAGCCCACGCCATAGCCTCAAAATAGTTTCACACTCCTGCAAACCCACTCCTGAATACTTCGTTTCAATCTTTCATGGATCCTGTCCATACCCCCACCACTCACACCTTCCATCACCACCTCCCTTTTTTAAAATAAAGACACATTTGACCCTCCTCTTTAAGTCCAGCAAACCCAACCCTCCCTCCCGCACAGGTAACATTACCACACCCCTTTTAAGCCAATCATATCCCGAGCCTCACAAAAATTTAAAAACCCTCCTAAGTATGTCTGCTATCACCGTCAGTGTTAATGGGAACATGGCCACCACATATACTATACAATAAGACATTAATGACAATGGCCCGCTGTACAAGGGTCAAATGATAAGGCCTCAATGCACACAATCGCCCCTGAATCCTATCCACCAACCTAATCGAGTTTTCCCTTCGCGATACATCCAGATCGTCTGCATAGATGAGACTAAAAAATTTTTTAACAAATTCACCCACCTTTCCCCCAACTGCACTACCCCACTCAACCCTACCAGCCCAAGCTCTTAACCCAATAACCATGGACTTTTCTGAATTCACTCTCATACCAGTTGCATCCGAGAACAATTGTACTACCCCATCCCAAAGGGATCCATTGACATCCCCTCCCAAACCAGAACATAGTGTCATCAACATACCTATTAAGACTGGCCCAGACCCTCCCAACTCTACTCCCTTCCCCCCCCCAGTTGCACATTACGTTTCCCCATCATCCTATAAAAGGGGTCCTGTATGCATGAAAAATAAAAGTTTTGAAATGGGAAAAACCCCTGTCGAAGCCCCCTTTCCCATTACAATCTTCCCCCACTTCCCATTTTTCTTTTCCCGGGCCCATTGCCCCACGATACAAAGCATCTACCCACCCCACTATTTTTTCCCCAAAAACCCCTGCCCCCGAGGAGGGCTTTTCAATGCCCCCCCTTTCCCCCACTCTTTTCATATGCTCCCTCCAGTCAAATGCCAAAAACCCCCCCCTTTTCCCCCCCTTTTGTTTCCCAATGAAACCCTTAGGCCCCATATCCCTCCACCATAGACCCCCCTTGGAAACCCCAAAGGATTTCCCGGGGATACTACTCTATCCACTCCCAGGGCCAGATTACCGCATAAAAACGAGGTTTTTCCCCTGGGGCCCGCCTTTTGGGGGGCCCCGTGCTTTTGGGGCCCCCCCAGCTTTTGGGCGCCCCACGCAGGGGGGGCCCCCGCGCTTTTGGGGGCCCCTGCGGCCCAAGGGGGGTTTCGGGGGTCACCAAAGACTGCGCAAGGGTTTTGCAAGTGCAAAGGGGTCCCTCCAAAAAAAGTTCAAGTGTTTGGAGGGGTAAATTGTTTTTAAAAAAAATTAATAAAAAACAAAAATAAATAATGAAATAAAAAAAAATAAAAAAAAATAAATTTAACCATAGATGGCAAAATTTCAACCGTCTTTTTTTTAAAATAAAACAGCTGTGTTTTCCCGCTAATGGGTGGGGTTTGGGAATTCCTCCCCAATTTTCTGTAGTAATTACACGTTACGATTTGAACTGGGGACAAAATTAACTGAAGTGTTTTGTTTAGACATTGATTTTGTATCATAAATTTTGTTTTTTGCCTCAAAATTTTAAAGGGGAAAGGTACTTGTAGGGTTACTTGACCAGTAAAGAGGGCCAAGGACCAGTAAAAAAACGCTTTTTTGGGAAAAAAAATTACTATAAAGAAAAAACCTAAAAAAGAAAAAAGGGGATTCCATTTGTGGGTTTTTAAAAAGCACTTTGTCCTGTTTTAAGTCTTTATCTTTTAAATTTAAATTTCTCAATTGATTGTTGGTCTCCCATCATTCCCGTCGCAAATGTTTTTTTTGTTTTAAATTTGGGTCACGGAAGTATGTAGAAACATAAATTTAAATTTTACTACATTTTTCCCCAGAAAACATAACCCCACTTCAGAAAATCGTTGGTTGGGGGGAAACTAAAAATTCCCCCCGGGCATTTTTTAAATTCTCAGGCCTTAATCTAGGGTGGGAGTCCTTTTTTTAAATGGTTAAAAAAAAAGGATTATTTTTAGTTAGGGAAAATGGTAATAAATACCATTGTGCATTGTTTTTTAAATAATTTATGTTTTCTGTTTAAGTAAAATTGGAGATCAAGGGGGAGGGAATTAGTAAAATTTTCCTTTACCCCCAAATAAACTAACCTAATCTTGGAAAAAGGGTTTGTATATAAATCCTTTCTGTTAATTTTTCCGGGAATTTTTTAGATTTTGCACCCAGGGGAAAAGGGGGGTTTAAAAGGGGCCCATTTTCCCCCAATTGAAGAAAAAATTTTTTCCCGAAAATTAAAAAATTAATAAAAATTGATAAAAAAAATATGCTTTTCCCCGTTTCAGACAGTGATACATCCTCATTAGGGGCATTCGTGAACGTGATTTTGGGACTTCTTATGGAGTGGGTCACAAAAAAGAAAGAAGAAAATTAAAGGGAAGAACAGAAAAAAAAAGATGTAGGAAGTTGCAGAAAGATCCACAAAACTTGCCCCACAAAAAAATTTTCGGAGGGTTCCCCGAAACAGTTAAAACTGCAGAATACGTCAGACCATCCAGGAAGCCCCCCCCCTCCATTATTTCCCCAGCCAGCATCTACTTTTTTTTGGTCTCCTCTCAATGTCCCAAGGACATTTCACCCACAGGATTTGTTTTAAAAAGGGATTTTTGCCCCCGGGCCCAAAATGAAAATCCCAGTTCCTAGGGAATGTTTCATTGCAGAAAACTTAGTCAAACTCAAACGGGGGACTTTAGGAAACCCAGAAAGGGGCTTTATGATGATGGAAGTCGCTTTGTTTAAAGTCATCTTTGTTTTATGGGGAAGTTTTGCAAATTCGAAACTGTGAAAAGTTTATGGAGGGCATCCCTCTGAAAGCTCGGGAAAAGTGTGTTTGTTCAGCAGGAAACCCTATTTTCTACCAAAAAATTTTTACCTTCAACAGGGGTTCAATGATTGGAAAAATTCCGCTTTTCGGGGGCCCCAAATTTAAAAAAAAAAACACCCCCCACTCCCCAGGGCTGCTTTTAGTCAGTGTTTTTGGGCACAAAAAAAAAAGGTTTTTTGGGTTTTCTAATTTGGAAAATCAAACTAAAAAAAAGAGCGCACTTATTGGAGAAAAGTTTGGGAAAGAGTTTTTCCCTTTTTAAAAATTTCTTAGCCCCAAAGGGGGATTTTTTTCCGGGGGAGAAAATGGGGTTTTTTTGGTTCAAAAAAACAATGGCAATTTCTTGGGGATCTTAGAAGGTTTAGCAAAAATTCGATCCATTTTAGCAAATTGTGTAAACCTTTTTGGGGAAAATTGGGGGGGGGAAGCACTGTATCTTAAATGCATTTCTATAGGCAATGAAGTTATTGAATGATGACAAGAAGGTCCTAAATTTAAAAATCATAGTTTTGGGGGGAAAAACTGAAAAATACTTTCCCAATAAGTGAAAAGTTAAAACACCAGATTTTAAATTTCCAGACCCAATTGCCCATTCATTTTTTCGCTTTGTCGACCCCAAAGTGGAAAACCCTGTAAGGGGCACTTTATAAAATTCATTCCTTTTTTCGGGCCATGAGGGAGAAACAATGTTGAATGTAGTACTGGATACTCTGTTGAACGATCTCTTATTATGGATTGCGGTGGCCAAAAAACTACGAGGGATGCAGTAACATGTTGGGTAAAAAAATTTGGATTGCAACCCCGTATCAAGCAAATAAACCCCATTTTGTTGAATATGTCCCCCGCTCCCACATTCTTTTAATCTTTTTGGGGGCATGTGCTGCAGGTGTTTTTGTCGCTGCATTTTTTAATTTTTTGAACTTTTACAAGAAACCCCGGTTAATTTTTTCTCTGTTTTCAGCGCATCGGTGGGTTTACTCAAGTAACCCCTTCATGGAGATGTCATAATCATTATCAACAAAAAAGGGGGCCCGCCCCCGCAGGGGCCCAAAAATGCTTTGAAAGACAGTTTTGGGGCTGAAATACTTTGTTTTTGATCCAAATACGGGAGGATAAAGACCAAAACAGCAACTACAAAAAGCGAAGAAAGCCAGTTTTGAAACCCCAAAATTGGAAGTTTTTAAATTGGCCTTACCCTGTGAGCTTTGGGATTGTAAAACGGGAAGGGTTTTAATTCCCACGAAAAAGACATTCAAAAAATTTTAAAATTTGAAATGGCTATTTTGGCAACCTCTATGCGGGGTTTAGTAAAATTTTTAAAAAGTCACTTCGCAATGATAAGCTTTTAAATTTTTAAAAGGGAAAAAGCTAAAGGGCTGGTGAAAAAACTCCCAGTTCCGGGCTGATCATCAGCGGTAAGGAAGGGGAAACGAAATTTTTTGGAAGACCCGGGACAATGAAAATTTTGGTTGTTTCCCAAGACAAAAATTGTAAGACGGGTACATAATTCGCCCTTTTTGGTTTTCCTAATTACAAAATTTGGGTGAAAAAAAAAGAAATTACCGGGAAACCCTCAATGACAAGTTTGGTTTTCCCGTTCAAAATTATTTAACTATCCCAGAGCAAATTGAGAGAAGCTGCTTTTTAAATTTTTGCAACAACCCCTTTCAGCAGATGTTCAGGACAAATTTTTGAAAAAAAAATTAGTTCATTTTTTTTTGGGTATATAAAATTCAATTAAAGCCCCAACCGAAAAATGTGCCCCCCCGCTCCCTTTAAAAACATTTAAGAAATGCAGGTATCTCAGAAAACCTAATTTTTGAAAATTTTATCCCCTTTACCTAACACTTCCCTACTAACTGTGAAGGAAAAACGTTCATTTTTCTTTTGAAAAGAGGGGAAAACCCCAGCTCCGTTCAACAATGACCCAAGACAAGTTGTGTAATAGCCTTGTTACCTTGAGTTGATCTAACAAGAAATATTGATTTTCGGAATATAATTGATGATTTTCCAATATGAAATCCAAAAAAAAGTTTTTTTTAAAGAAGGGGCCGTGAATATAAACAATTCTTTATTTTTCTTGATTTTATATGATTTGATAGCCCTTATGCATGTTCAATTAAAATAAGGGTCAGTGATTAAAAAAGGGAATAATAGTGCTGTAGGGGAAGGGCTAAATATAATAGGTACATGAGGTTCACTACTTTAATAGCCAAAACTAGTAAAAACTTGCTGCCTTGAGTTTTTCTTTTTAAAAATTGCATTTTTTAAAACAAGATGGGTTTTTAAGGCTGTTGGTAAATGGTTTTGGTTGTCTTGATGAAATTTTCCCTCTATTAAATTTAATCAAAATACCCAAAATTTGTATTTAATTAGACTTTAAAAGGCTCACACCGCCCATCCCCCCCCCCCCTAAGTTTAAAGGGGGCCCATTCGCTTCCCGAAACCCCAAAAGGGGGCCCCCACCAATCTGAAAAAGCCTGGGCCCCCGGAGGACTTCTTCACCGGCCCTGCCACTCCACTTTTAAACTGTTTCCCCCAAAAAATTTTGGGGCAAACATTTAAAAATTCGTGCATAAAAATTTGGGTTTTCCCCCGGTTTGTCCTAAGTGTATGTTGCCCCTTCCCCTTTTCGGTACCAATACTTTAAAGCTTTTGCTTGCTTCTCTCCCACTCCCCCCTCCCCTTTCTTAAATTTAAAAAACCTAACCAAAAAACCCCTCTTAGCTCTCATTGCTGTAGATAAAACTCTGCGGGGGAGCCCATCGTTTCCCGGGAGCTTTCCCCTTAACATTTCATTTTTAAACCCTTCCATGTTTCCCCCCTTCGTTTTTTTCCCCCCCCAAACCCTTTCCCTTAAATTTTTTTCCCAAAGACTTTTCCATTCTCACACCCCTTTTTTTAAAAACCCCAGCCCCTACCCGATCCCTTTGCCAATCTTTCCAATACCACTCGTCCACAAACGCCCCCAGTGAAAAGGGGACCCCACCCCTTTTGGGTTTTTCATCAGTAAAAATCTGGGAATCCCCTTTGACCCGTGCATGTCAGGAGAATTGACAGGGAACAGGAAAGTAAAAAAAGGGAAAAAGGCCCGAAAAAGGGTTCCTGTACAAAAACAAGCACAGTGTTACCTACGGAGGCCCCCGGACCCTATGTCTAGTTTCTTTTTACAATGCTGTATTGTTTTCGTTTTGCCTTCAGGAAACTCTGCCTTGACAAAAAAAAACTGAAAGAATGACTGCAAATCCCCCAAAACAAAATCTTTAAAAAATTAACCCTGGGGGGGCCCAAAAGGGGGAACAGGGTAGGCCGGGATAAATTAAGCATTTTGGATTTCTAAAGGGTTGAAGCCAGAGTAAAACAATTTAAACCTAAATCATTTTTAAAAATTGCACAAAAAACATCCCCAGAAATTTTGCTGTAAAATTTTTGTCAAGGTTGGGAACCAAAGCAATAATAGTAAGGGGGAAAGGGGAGCACAACTTTGTAGAAACCCCACGGTCATTGGCCAGGCTTCAAACACCTTTTTTTTTACACCAAAAAAGGAATGGGGCCCGACTTTCCCGCAATGTAAAGCCGTCATAGCAATGAACCAGTTCAAAAAAAAGTGCCAAAAGGTGTCTGAAAAGAATGTAGGGAGTAAAGGTCGAGAACCAAAATAGTCATTGTGGTAGTCTACAAACCTCCGGAAAGCAAAAACCCCGCAATTCCAGGAACAGCTGTTAAAAAAAAATTGGGCCCCTGCCTGGAAAATCTTTTCCCGCTCCTGACCCAACAAACTTGGGTCCTGGGGGGTTTCAAAAATTTAAAGGGACCTAAAATGGAGGGAAAATAGCAAATAAAAATTTTTGCAGTAAAACACCAGGAGGCAGCTCTGATGAAAACTCACACTCCACGAGCTTTTTTAAACTCTGCAAAAATTCAATTAAACCCGCAAATGATAAGCCCACTAGACGGGGAATAAAATAGACCCCATCTTTAAATAACAAGATGATTGATAAAAAATGTTTACCCTTCAAAAACTTTACTCAGAAAACAACTTTAAATTTAGGTTCAGGGCATGATGCGTTTTGGGGCCCCCGACCACATAAAAAGATAGTCCCCGAGGGGGCATTCACCAAATTCAACTTCAATAACAAAAACATAAGTGGGACCAAAATAAACCAAATCCCCAACCGATATAATTTGGGAAAATTTTTACTAAACAACACGGGCCCCAATTATGCCCAGAAAAGATTTTAAATCGGTGGGACTCGATTTTGCACAAGGGTTTTTCCTTAAGAAAAAGGGGAGTAGATTAAAATAAAAAAAGACAGGCGCTCCCTTTTCAGGCGACGGGGGAAAAAAATAACCGGGGGCGGGTAAAAAAGGGGCAAAATTTTCTTTAAATGCGTTGGGAGGCCAAATGGGCAGAGAAAAAAGCAAGCATCGAAATTAAACTAAAAGAATTTCCCTTTTGGAGTCCGGGAAACGCGGGAAAAAAACTAAAAAACATAAATGGGAAAACGAAAAAACCCAAAATATTTTTTTCTCCCATGCCCAAAACAAAACGAGAACAAGTCCCCGTATTGGGCCCCCCTTAAACAAGATGGGTCCCCACAGATGACAGCAAAGGGAAAAGAGTTTAGCTATCCCAAATCCCAATATGACTCAGTTTTTTTTTAAAGCCCCCTAACCCGACTGAGAGTCGAAGATCAAAATGAAAATTTTTTTTGAAGACCACAAAAAATTTTTATTAACCCCAAGCCATCCGATGTTATCCGACGGGCCCCAAAGCTTCAACAGGCGAAAAAATGAATGCCCAGCACTCTGCCCCCCGGGCCCGAATCATGGACTTGTGTTTACAAAAACTGCAAGAAGCCCCCATCACGAGCCTTTTCCATTCCCAAGGAGAGGGAGCATGGGAAAAGGGGGGCGTCCCCCAGTTTTAAAAAAAAAACAGACAAAACCCCCCTCCACAAAGGGGCCGTAAACAACAGCAAAGGGGAAATCAGACCAAAAGCACTAACATCCCATATCTAAAAAAACTTTTAAAGGGTCCCCAAGAAGGGAAGATAGCCAAACCCTTAGAAACCCATCCCGTTTTCACAAAAAGGGGGAACTTTGGGGGCCTTTCCCGTCTGTCTCAACTATTTGGGTCACTAAAGACAAGGTCCCTTTAAAAGCACTAGAAGCAAAAAGAAAGCAGATGTAATTTTAAACAGACTTTGCAAAAGCCTTTGACAAGTGTGGCCATTTGGGGTAAAAAGCGGGACAAAAAAGCGTGGGTAAAGGAAAACAGGGAAAAATCGGTCGATGGAAACTATAATTTTTCCCCAAAAAGAACACAGGGTAGTCTTAAAAAGAGTTAAAAAAACCCAGGCGCTACGGTGAAAAGCTCTGTTTCCCCAAAAGGCACAGTACTCGCTCCCATCTTGTTTCCCCATCCCATATCCGACATAACAAGGATGTTTAGCCCCCCAGCACCATGGGCTTCCTTTTTCAGATGGGCACCCGAATCTGCTTGGGCAGTGTTCCCTTCCTTGCAGACACGAAGGCTCCAGGCGGACATAACCAAAAAATTTTTTAGGGGGGCTTCAGAAAACAAAATGAAGTTCAAAAGAAGAGAAAGTCAATTACTCCCGAATTTGGGGGAAAATGAAAGGAAAATTTAAAATTTTATCAGAGTACAAGACAAATTCTGGCCACCCAAAAAGAGCGAAACCCAAAAGTCAAAGACTGGGAGGATTAGTCGGAGGATTCCCCCTTTTAAGGACCATAGATTTTTACAATGCATTTGCTAGAAAAATGACAGGTGGATAAAGAAACCCTTTAAACTAGGGAGGTCCAGCCCCTGATGGAAAACTCTTCAGGGCACTTTTTCATCTAGGTGGAATATTTTCTGACATTTAAAAGCACCTTCAAGGGAGGGGGAAATTGCCCCCACCCAGAAAAAATTTCAGAGAACTTTCACGGCCGCATAAAAGGGGGAAAAAAACACTCAAAATTTTGGGAGCGCTTTAGGTTCCCAAACCCCGATTCCCTGGAACGAGGGGGGGAGGATTTCTTTATTAATTTCACCTGGAAAATTAGAGGGATAGTACCGAACTTGCAACCCAAAAACAGTAAACTACAAAGCAAAAAACTTGGCGACGATGCCCAACCCCACAAAAGAAAAAACAGTGGTGCATAGCACTTTTAAAAACCATACATAATTTTCAGGGGTCCCCAGGCTGTTCAACTGCCCCCCAGCACACATAAAGGGGGGTTAAACCAAAAGACCCCTGGCATTTTTCAACTGGCCTGGACAAGCCCCCCAAAGTCAGTTCCCGATCAAAAGGGGGGTTTGGGTCGACGTTGGTTTTCGGGGCAGCCCAAACAACGCCCGGTTGATCAGGGTTGGGTCCACCGGAGCCCCGGTCACAGACCGGGCCCCGCGGGGGTTGACCCCCCGAAAATCCTCCAGTTTAAAATCCCCGGGTAAACAGAAAGGGGGGAATGATTTTCTATTTTTAGATAAAATACGTGTAAATTTTTCCTTTAAATTTCCCAGTAATGACCCCCGTATTGTAGATAGCCCTTTAAAGCCCTTGTGTAGTAGATAGTCTTTTTAAATATATAAAAGATGTTATCTTATTAAAGAATAATTTAAAAAAATATTAGAACCCTTTTTATTAAAAAATAATAAGGGGAAAAGGACCCCAATTTGGGAAAAAAGCCCCTTTGTCTGACTTTTTTTGGTTTTTCCTAGGTTCTTTTAAAATAGCTGCTTGTATGATAATTTAAGTAACTGTATTTGTGTATACCGAATAAAAAATTTCTTACTTTTTCCTCTTCTCTTATTCAAACCCAGGGCCCCCCTGCCCCCGACCAAACAAGGGTTCCCCCACCCTCAACAACCCCCCTTTCTTTTCGATGTCTTTATCCTGAATACCTCGACAGAAATTTTCCTTCCTCCCCAAACCCCTGCGCCCGGCATTTAAAAAACTCTGGTTGGGTGCCAAACCCCTCTCTTCCCCGTGGGTTCCCTCCACCTTTCCCTTCGTCTTGAGGTTCCCCACGATGAACCCCAACCTCCCCCACGCCCCGTTCCACCCCCACCCGGGGATAATCTCACGCTTAAGGGTTTGGCCCGTCCCTGCCCGCTATGGTTTTTATCATTACATTTCCCCCCCACAGGCAATGCTTTTACCTTCACCAGCTCAAGGGAAAAAACATTTCCCCCCGGGGGCATCAATTTTCCTCAACATTCCCGAAGCTCTTCCCCGAGAGCCTGTACCTCATCCCACTTGCTTTCTTTCACTTTTCCCCCCTGCCTTTGAAAAAGTTTTCCCGTTAAATTCCCCAGCTTGCCTCACACACGCCAGTCTCCCCCTTTTGGGATCCCCCTTCCATTTCACTTCACAAGCGCCCAAGCCCTTGCTTTCGCGTGGGGCTCTCAACAACAGCTAACACACTGGTAACTGGTGCTTCACCAATTTGTGCAGGCACCCTCCTCAGCTTCACACACGCTGCCGCCATATGATTGTATGCCCCACATAACCTGCACGTACGTCTCTGTCTGGCGTATGAAACCATAACTTGCGTCCTGAAATATAAAATTTAAAAAAAAAACTTGCATCCTGAAGTCCTCCAACACGACGTATGACGGTATGGGATGTCTCAGAGTCATCTTCAGGGAAAAGGTTCCCTCCAGACGACCCAGGTAAGCACCAGCCGTCCACTTGCCCTGTTGTGCCAGATGTACGGTCCCATATACCTAGAAAACACTCCTGATGCCAGCCTCATCTCCCTCAAATGGTACATTACGAATTTTAACCCACATAAAGTGGTGAGATACGTCGATCAAACGCACCTTCAGAGCTGGAGTAGCATCAAGACTCATGTCTTGGAATCTCGTCACCAAAGACTCGTACACAGACGTGGAATTCAGTTTGACGAAGATTCTGTATGCCCCATTCAGGGCAACACCACACACCTCATCGTCCTGGATACCATACGTCTCCCTAATGATGGTCGGGAGTAACACCTGTGCTGAAGAGGGTGAAATTGCCCCACGAAGCAGCTCTAAACCGATGGTATTTACGCTCCTCCTCACACTCAGCGCCACGTTGGTACAAGGTAGCTCACCTGAAAACAGCAGAGGGGTGCAGAGCACAACCGCACTCTACCTGGAGTTTACCTGGAGAGAGTTCCGGGGGTCAACGCCCCCGCGGCCCGGTCTGTGACCAGGCCTCCTGGTGGATCAGAGCCTGATCAACCAGGCTGTTGCTGCTGGCTGCACGCAAACCAACGTACGAGCCACAGCCCGGCTGATCAGGAACTGACTTTAGGTGCTTGTCCAGTGCCAGCTTGAAGACTGCTAGGGGTCTGTTGGTAATCCCCCTTATGTGTGCTGGGAGGCAGTTGAACAGTCTCGGGCCCCTGACACTTATTGTATGGTCTCTTAACGTGCTAGTGACACCCCTGCTTTTCATTGGGGGGATGGTGCATCGTCTGCCAAGTCTTTTGCTTTCGTAGTGAGTGATTTTCGTGTGCAAGTTCGGTACTAGACCCTCTAGGATTTTCCAGGTGTATATAATCAGTATCTCTCCCTCCTGCGTTCCAGGGAATACAGGTTTAGGAACCTCAAGTGCTCCCAGTAATTGAGGTGTTTTATTCTCGTTATGCGCGCCGTGAAAGTTCTCTGTACATTTTCTAGGTCGGCAATTTCACCTGCCTTGAAAGGTGTTGTTAGTGTGCAGCAATATTCAAGCCTAGATAGAACAAGTGACCTGAAGAGTGTCATCATGGGCTTGACCTCCCTAGTTTTGAAGGTTCTCATTATCCATCTTGTCATTTTTCTAGCAGATGCGATTGATACAATGTTATGGTCCTTGAAGGTGAGATCCTCCGACATAATCACTCCCAGGTCTTTGACGTTGGTGTTTCACTCTATTTTGTTGCCAGAATTTGTTTTGTACTCTGATGAAGATTTAATTTCCTCATGTTTACCATATCTGAGTAATTGAAATTTCTCATCGTTGAACTTCATATTGTTTTCTGCAGCCCACTGAAAGATTTGGTTGATGTCCGCCTGGAGCCTTGCAGTGTCTGCAATGGAAGACACTGTCATGCACATTCGGGTGTCATCTGCAAAGGAAGACATGGTGCTGTGGCTGACATCCTTGTCTATGTCGGATATGAGGATGAGGAACAAGATGGGAGCGAGTACTGTGCCTTGTGGACCAGAGCTTTTCACCGTAGCTGCCTCGGACTTTACTCTGTTGACGACTACTGTGTGTTCTGTTAGTGAGGAAATTATAGATCCATCGACCGACTTTTCCTGTTATTCCTGTAGCGCGCATTTTGTGCGCTATTACGCCATGGTCACACTTGTCGAAGGCTTTTGCAAAGTCTATATATATTACATCTGCATTCTTTTTGTCTTCTAGTGCATTTAGGACCTTGTCGTAGTGATCCAATAGTTGAGACAGACAGAAGCGACCTGTTCTAAACCCTTTGTTCCCCTGGGTTGTGTAACTGATGGGTTTCTAGATGGGTGGTGATCTTGCTTCTTAGGACCCTTTCAAAGATTTTTTATATATGGGATGTTAGTGCTATTGGTCTGTAGTTCTTTGCTGTTGCTTTACTGCCCCTTTGTGGAGTGGGGCTATGTCTGTTGTTTTTAGTAACTGTGGGACGACCCCCGTGTCCATGCTCCCTCTCCATAGGATGGAAAAGGCTCGTGATAGGGGTTTCTTGCAGTTCTTGATGAACACAGAGTTCCATGAGTCTGGCCCTGGGGCAGAGTGCATGGGCATGTCATTTACCGCCTGTTCGAAGTCATTTGGCGTCAGGATAACATCTGATAGGCTTGTGTTAATCAAATTTTGTGGCTCTCTCATAAAAAATTCATTTTGATCTTCGACTCTCAGTCTGGTTAGTGGCTTGCTAAAAACTGAGTCATATTGGGACTTGAGTAGCTCACTCATTTCCTTGCTGTCATCTGTGTAGGACCCCTCTTGTTTAAGTAGGGGCCCAATACTGGACGTTGTTCTCGATTTTGATTTTGGCATAGGAGAAGAAATACTTTGGGGTTTTTTTCGATTTCATTTATGGCTTTTAGTTCTTCCCGCGATTCCTGACTCCTAAAGGATTCTTTTAGCTTAAGTTCGATGCTTGCTATTTCTCTGACCAGTGTCTCCCTACGCATTTCAGATATATTGACCTCTTTTAGCCGCTCTGTTATTCTTTTCCGTCGCCTGTAAAGGGAGCGCCTGTCTCTTTCTGTTTTACATCTACTCCTCCTTTTTCTTAGAGGAATAAGCCTTGTGCATACATCGAGTGCCACCGAGTTATCTGTTCTAGGCATAAGTTGGGGTCTGTGTTGCTTAGTATATCTTCCCAGCTTATATTGGTTAGGACTTGGTTTACTTGGTCCCACTTTATGTTTTTATTATTGAAGTTGAATTTGGTGAATGCTCCCTCGTGACTAGTCTCATTATGTCGGTCTGGGGCTCCATGCATACATGTCTGAACCTCAATTATGTTGTGATCTGAGTATATTGTTTTTGATATGGTGACATTTCTTATCAGATCATCATTGTTAGTGAAGATGAGGTCTAGTGTATTCTCCAGTCTAGTAGGCTCTATTATTTGCTGGTTTAAATTGAATTTTGTGCAGAGATTTAAAAGCTCGTGTGAGTGTGAGTTTTCATCAGAGCTGCCTCCTGGTGTTATTACTGCAACAATATTATTTGCTATATTCCTCCATTTTAGGTGCCTTAAGTTGAAATCCCCCAGGAGCAAGATGTTGGGTGCAGGAGCTGGAAGATTTTCCAGACAGTGATCAATTTTTAACAGCTGTTCCTGGAATTGCTGGGATGTTGCATCCGGAGGCTTGTAGACTACCACAATGACTAGGTTTTGGTTCTCGACCTTTACTGCTAAAGCTTCCACTACATCATTTGAGGCATTAAGCAGTTCTGTGCAAACAAGTGACTCTGCAATGTACAGGCCAACCACCCCCATCCCTTTTGCCTGTTCACTCTGTCACATCTGTATAGGTTGTAACCTGGGATCCATATTTCGTTGTCCAAGTGATCCTTTATGTGGGTCTCAGTGAAAGCCGCGAGCATTGCCTTTGCCTCTGCAAGCAGTCCACGGATGAAAGGTATTTTGTTGTTTGTTGCTGTTTTAGACCCTGTATATTTGCAAAGAAGAATGTTATCGGACTAGTGGTATTGTTGGTACTGGGGGATTTTTTTTTTTCCGGCATTAGTATCTGTATTTGTTGGTTTGAAGTGGAGGCCATCGACTGTGGTTCCACTCCAGGAATGACTTGATTTAGTGTACGATTTCTGCCATTTCCTGCCAGTTTTTTTTTCCTTCCTGGCACTAAAAAACCTCTCCCTCTTGAGTGGCTGTGGCTACCCAGGTTTTCCCATGGCCTGGATGTTTTGTATCTTTTTGTCCCCTTTAGATGGTATGCCTGGCAATTTAAGTTAAAGCACAGTCTTTCCTGTACTGAAGAGGTACACAGTTCAGGGTGAAAAAGCTTACAGGAAGGGAGTTTGCATTTTCCTGTTGTCATATGGGTATGGCATTTTCTAGGGTGGTCATAGTTGCACGTCCCATCTGTTTTTCCAGATTTCCCATGCCAGCAGATACCAAGTGCATAGTATGTGCACAGGCTTGGTTTCCATTTGCCTTGGGTTTCTGTGACTGTATTCCCTGTTGGTGCATGTTTCCCTGTCTTACTTCTCCTCCCTAGCACCAGCAATGGAGCTCCCACCAGTTGTTTTTGGTAATATATCCACACTGTTGCTAGTGGAGTCCTCTTGTTTGCTATTTCCTGCGGTATTTCTAGTTTGCAATATTGGTTTTATCTTATCTTTGACTACACTTGTTTCCCTACTAATGCTCCTGTCCCCTATGAGGTTATTTATATGTATTCCTTCCTGCATATAATTCCCGACTACCTGGACAAAATCTCCAGCTTCACCATTACTGTCTCCCAGGACAGCATCTCCAGCTTCACCATTCCTGTCTCCCAGGACAGCACCTCCAGCTTCACCATTACTGTCTCCCAGGACAGCACTATCAGCCCCACATTTACTGACTACCAGGACATCACTTCCAGCCTTACAGTTTGT
This sequence comes from Cherax quadricarinatus, assembly GCF_026875155.1. Classification (NCBI taxonomy): domain Eukaryota; kingdom Metazoa; phylum Arthropoda; class Malacostraca; order Decapoda; family Parastacidae; genus Cherax; species Cherax quadricarinatus. The sequence continues at coordinate 48,558,006 of NC_069429.1, forward strand.
GACTACATGGCCAGTATCAAGGGCAGTACCATTCAGCCCAGACTTTTTATGTTCCCATCTGTTGTAGAAAGCTTCCAGGTTTTCTATGAAAGCAGCTTTGATGTTGTCCTCTTTTAATACCCTTGTGATTTTAGTCCACAGATTTATCTCATTTGGGCATACCCAAAAACACTTCCCTGTTTTAACACTGCTTGTAGCTAGTTCTTGGATATCTGCACAAGGGGCGTGACACCAATTGCCACAAAAATGACAATTTACCCATGTGGAAGCCCGTTTGTTTGACTGACCACAGACTACACACAGCTTCATAATGATTTGAATGGTTGATTTACTGCAATTCTACTAGCAACCTCTTGAATATTCTATTAATAACCTCCTTAAATGAAGCTCTAGCTATTTGAATTTCTTTTTCTAACTGTTTTTGTTTTTTGGACAGCTTCCCGTGCACGTTCCTGATTTATTTTTAAAGTTTGGTTTTAAGGGCCCCTACAACCCCATCCTTTTTACATTGCTTTTTGTCCAACAAAACCGTTTGAAAACCCGTAAGGGTTCGGACCAGTAAAGGGTTCGGACCGTGTCGGGCAGCGAAAAATTTACTCAGTTTTAATTAGGATGGAATTAGAAAATATCCCCCGGGGAGAGTTAACCCATGAAACCCTTAGTACAAAACACAGGGGATAACGCAAAACCACCATCAGAATTGAACCGTCCTTCAGTTTACTAGCCCCCATGAATTATCCCAATATTTTCAAGATTCACGCACAAACCCCCGGACTCTCCATGGGGGATTTTGGGCCCCGTTGCCCCGGGCCAAAAGTAAGAGTCCAGATTATCCCATTACATTATCATACCGTTGCCTCGCTAAAAGTGGTCACTACGATTACAGCAGACAAACTACGGCATCTTAAACATAACGTTGTATCATCAAAATAGCCCAAAATATTTGGGTAGGCCTCCGCACGCCCATTCTGGAATTTTGTCCACCAGCTGCCAGTGCCCCATACATGGCTCTTTTAAATAGCAAATAAAAATTTGTGATAAGGGGCCCCCTGGCGAACCCCTGACGAAATGATAAGACGTACCTAACTTCCCATTCCCCGGATGCGTAAACTCACGTCAGTATACAATGAAAAACCCATTTAACAACGTTGTGCGAACCCAGCTGCTCCATTATGTTTTTCAACCCAAAAGGATCAAGTTATAAAAACGCAGTTTTCCATCTAACGCCAAAATCCCCCCCCGTACCCATTTACTTTGGGGGTCGCAAAAAAATCACAGTCCCCTTTGGGCCTAAATACAGTGATCGCCCATGATACCACCCGCCCTGGATGAAAAAATTTTTCAAAGATGGGTTTAAGGCGATTGCACAAAATTTTTGCAATAATTTATATCAGTTTTTAACAGGGAATCCCCCCGAAATCATGTATATCAATACAACGTTTTTTCGGAACAAGGCCCAAAATACTTTCTCGCTAGCCCATTTAAAAATCCTGATTTTTTATACTATTTAAAAAAGAAAAAGAAACCATGTAACTCGCCCAGAATTTAATAAAATTCACATTACAACCGGGTTTACCCTGGGTTTTAGTTAAACACTGGAATATTTCTGGTTTTTCATAACACATATTCACTGTAATAATTTGACATTGAGCGAATACTGTCTCGCCACAAACATTGCCGGCGGGAGACTCGCCACCCCGACATTTCTTCAAAATATTTCCCGGGTTTGCGGCCCCCGACTTTTTTCCAGGTCGTTTCCTGGTGTCATTCCATCATCCTACTTAAATTTCCCTACCCCCGTTACGGGAGCTCTCGTCGACAAACTGTGCAGGGGTGTGGGCGGGTGCAGCTGGGCATGGAAACCCATGATGTTATCACAGGGGGTCCGTGAGAGTAGAAAATCGTTGTGGTGGGCTACCAACGCTATTATTGGAGTCACTGGGGTGGATGGTGGCGCCGGGGGAACCCCTCCATCGCACCATGTAATTTGGAATGATACAGGGAGGTCTAGCTCGACTTCACGAGAGGGAAACAACTCAGCAACGCTCGTCCCATACTGGCAATGTTAAACCGGCGAGTCAGGTGTAATGACAGGTATATGGGGGGGAAAGGCTGTTGACTTGGGTCGGGATGGACGCCCTCGCCTACCATAAACCGGGGGGTTGTGTAGAAGCGTTAAAGAAACCGTTGCTCATTTGTTGAGGGGAACACTGACGCCCCAATTGATACGCCATGTGTCCATAGCTACAAAACCGACACGTCTTTCCTTTCCCCTGGTAATACAAAAAACCTGAGTACGGTAGAAGTTGAGGAGAAAAAAAAGACAGGATGGGCTTTTTGATGAAATTTTCACTGAAAACGAACATCAGGTTTCCCTTCAAATGGGCCAGGGCTTCATACCCCGCATATGTTGGTGAATACCCCAAAATTTGGTAAAGGGCCTTACAGATTGCAACTCTCAGCTTCGAAGGAGACGTTTCAAAGCTTGACCCATGTGTAAGGGGGGGGACAAATCCAAAGACACACTCCCAATTGGGTTCACCTGAAAACGTAGATCTGATATCGTTGAACAACTCCCATGCACTGTGGAGTATAAAACTAACGAGAACCCGGGAAGCACCGTTGACTAAACGCCATAGAATCATTTTGGAGATTTTGTTCTCGCAGCATTTGGATTAGGAGGACGTCGACTTACGATCCAACAAAGATCCCGCAAAAAACTCCACACATACGTGTTAAACCCTCACCGGCTTCCCCCTTTGTAGGAAAATGTTGATTTTTTGCCCCCAGAGAGTAGGGCAAGCACACAAACCCCTCACTTGGGACCTGGGTAATGAGGGGGTCGCGAGATGGTCCCCTTTGGCCGGAGCAAAAAAGGCAATTGGGTAATGGGAATAGTAGTTTTGGAACTGCAGTAAAAAGCTCTGGGGCGGGCCCTACCCTGCCCTAAAAGAGCTGGGTATGGTGGCTCCTGCTGAATATATAACAATGATGGGTTTTAGAAACTCATCAGTCTAAAAATTATAAAAGGATTAAAACTTAGTTAGTTTAATAAGTTTATTATGCACCCGATACCCATCCTGTGGGTGGTAGTCAAAAGATTACAGAGGTACATAATTGGTCCAGGGACTGGACTCCAAAGTTTTGATAGCTGAGCAAGTTACAGAGGTAATGAACTCACAATTTACAATGGTAATGAACTCACAATTTACAAAGGTAATGAACTCACAATTTACTAAGGTAATGAACTCACAAGTTACAAAGGTAATGAATCCTGTAAGAATGGTTACTTACGTTTATACATGGCTACAATCATGAACAAATTATAGAGTAATGAGCATTCACACTTCCACACCCGGTCACAACTGTAATGAGTTATTGGTGCAAATATTGATTGTTGAGTCACACACACACACACACACTCACAATACACACACACACACACACACACACACACACACACACACACACACACACACACACACACACACACACACACACACACACACACACACAGTTAGTTTTAGTTAGTTTAATATCTTCATTATGCACCCCATACCCATCCTGTAAACAGTAGTCAAAAGATTACAAAGGTACATAATGGGTCCAGGAACTGGACCCCAAAGTTATGATAGCTGAACTAGTTACAAAGGTAATGAACTCCAGGTAGATCTGGTCACAATCATGACAAGTTACAGAGGTAATGAATCAGCCTCACTCCTATACATGGTTACAGTCATGAACAAATTACAAAGTAATGAACCACTGATACGTCCACACCTGGTCACAATTGTAAAGAGTTATAAATACAAATATTAAGTGGATCATACACCCACCTAAAGTCGGTTCCTGGCCAGCCGGGCTGTGGCTCGTACGTTGGTATGCATGCAGCCAACAGTAACAGCCTGGTTGATCAGGCTCTGATCCACCAGGAGGCCTGGTCACAGACCGGGCCACGGGGGCGTTGACCCCCAGAACTCTCTCAAGGTAAACACTAGCGTGCGCACACACACATTCACACACAAGGGCGCACGCACGGACATATGCACACAAGCATACAAATATATGCATACACACAAGCACGCACACCCACACACATACACATGCACATAGTAATGCATTATTTAAATGGACTAAAAGAAATGTAATAATAATTATTATTATTAAAGATTGGCCGGTATTCTCCCGGCCCGGGCCTTTTCCAAGTGGTGGTCCAGCCTTGGCTCCCTCTTTAGGAAGTGTCTGAGACCTAAGTCTCCCATGGGAGGAGGCACAAATAACTCTTCATCTTTGGGACCAACTGTTCCCAAGCCTAGCCACAAGCTAGGCCTCTCTAGTCTGCCATCCCCGCCCCAAGGGGGCTAATGGGAATGACAGTCTTGTGAGCTACGAACTCCGGCTCAGGCACCTACCCTACCCTAGAAGGGTTAGGCATGGTGTCGATGTAATAATGATTCTATTCTATTCAGTTCTATTTGATTCTCTGGTATGGTATCCCGGCCCGGGTCTCTTCCATTTTGGTGACCCGGCATTGGCTCCCCGGGTAGGGAAGTGACGTTTATCGTTACTTGCACCTGCGTGGCAGGTCTTCAGCAGAAAGGGGGGATTCCCTCACGGGCCATAGGGCCGATGAAAACCCAAACGTTAGTGTGCCTAACAGGGGCTGGTGTCAGTGAATGGAGGCCCAAAGCAGGCCCTCGCAGCAACTTCAGCGGAGGGGGTGGATGACGTGAAATACTGGAAGTAAGGATTCTAAGTCCCTGACAGCTAAGTACACAAAATTGCTGCCTCATCCTCCGGGCCTGCTCTACTGGGGGAATTGGGGAAATGTCTACGGGGAAAGGGCATCGTACGGGCATCTAACAGGTAGTGCACCCGGGGCAGTGGAACCATTCGGTCACAATGGGCACAGAATCCTCTCGTGCCCGTTTTTAACAATCTGCGCAGTGGTGGGGTACCCTAAGCGTGGGGGTGGATATCACCCCCATTCTCTGGACGTGCTGAATACTTAGGGGGCAAACCCCGAGGGTTTGCCCTGAATACCAACAGAGGCTCGGTAATCCCCCAGGGTCAGGGAAAGGGCGCCTGGCAGCACCCAGCCCACAGTGCAATCTTGCTGAGGCTGATGGAGATCGCAGAAAGTGGCCTGCCTCGAGGGTTTTCAGCCCCAGCCCTCATCTCAGCACATTTCCAGGGGGTACCCAATGGCCGGGATCCGTTGTGGTACCCTGGACCCTGGGCCATGAGAGTCTGCAGGTCACCCCGGATGGAAGTGATTAAGTGCATGTTGTCCATTGGCTCTATGTGCATAAGCGCTTGGATCAATGCCTTGGAATCAACATGGATGATGGGGGGATGCTGATGGTCTGCAAGAGCATGATGCAGAGCTTGTTGGATGGCAAAGAGTTCGGCCTGGAGGATGGTGCAATGGTCTGGGAGGTGCCAACCTGCTGTGAGATTGCTGCGGAACATCCCAGCAGCTGTGCGGCATGCCACTGGGTCTCTGGAGCCATCGGTGTAATATGGCACACACCCTGGGCCTTCCACACCCACACTGCTAGCTGAGGCAAGGTGGTGCAGAATGTCCCGGGTGCAATGCCTCTTGCTGTCTGGTAAGGTTGTCCAGCGCACCGCAAACAGCTCTGGTGCGCAACGGGGTGGCACCGTGTAGTTCACTGCCAGTCTGTCGCAGCCTCCTGCCTGGAGCAATGTCATGGGCAAGAGCTTCCCAGTGGCATCTGCTATCGACCACATCCACCGGCGGCTGGGATGCAGTGGAATGACCTGTCCCTGGTGGACCCGTAAATCTCTCATCAGTTTGTCAGCCCCTGGGAGTCGGATATACTTTGCAATCCTCCTGGCAGCTACCAGTTGGATCCTGTCTTCAAGAGGCTGTAGCTGCACCTCAAGGTTCAGAGCCACTGCATTGGCCCACCTAGGAGCCCCCAGTATGGCCCGTACAGCTGTGTTCTGGATGGCACAGAGGGATTTGATGTTTGTGGGTCTGGCATGAACCAGAGCAAGTGCCCCAGAGTCAATGAGGAAGCATATTGCCTGGATGTAGAACAACTTGATGACCTCGAGGCTGGCCCAAACCCTAGGGTTGGCCATGGCACTCAATGCCCTGACCCTATGCAGAGCCCTCTCTTTAATGTGGCACACATGTTTCTGGAAGGTGAGGTGCCTGTCAATGTAGATGCCAAGGTACCTATAACTGTGAACCCACTCCAGGTCAATGCCCAGGACCTGCAGCCTCTGACTGGGCACCTTGGTGCGACTAAGCACCACGCCCTGTGGAGTGCCGTTGTCCAGGGTCTTGAGAGAAGAGGCATGCCCCTGGAAGCGTACCCGGGCCCACCTGTCCTGGAGATAGGAATGAAGCCATGAAAGCAGCCTGCCTTTAATCCCCCTGCAGGCCAAGAGTGAGAGGATAGCAGGTGCACTGGCTAGCTCAAAAGCTTTCTCGAGGTCAAGAAAGACAACAATATGGGCTTGGGCGTCCGACCCAATGCTGGTCAGTAGAGTGGTAAGGCTTTCGAAAGTGCCCACTCTTCTGTTGAAGCCACAGAGGTGTTTATGAGGAGAGCCAAGCTTCTACCTCAGGCGCTCCAACACAATCTTTTCAGACACCTTCGAGATGCAATTGGTGAGGGGGATGGGTCTCACATTGCCAAGATCCCCAGGCTTAGGAATCGGGATGATGTCAGCCTCCTTCCATATGACATGGAGCTTGCCAACTCGCCAAGTCTGGTTGACGACCCCCAGGACAGCTGAATGTCCAGAATGGCCAGACCGAGTGATCATGCCATAGGTGATACCATCATGCCCCTGTGCAGTGTCTCGATGAGATGTGAAGGCTGCCTGGAGCTCCTGGTCGGTGAAGTCTCCATCTGTGATGTTCTTAACCTGGCATGCCGCTTGGATCACCATCACCCTTCTAGGAAGGAGGGTGGCTTGGAGGTCCTGGAGATCCTGAGGCAGTTGAGCCATTACCACTCTGGAGGTGAATAGGTCCACCAGACGTTCTGCCTCCATTGCAGGGTCTGGGTGCAACTGAACCACACTGCGAAGCTGCCCAGTAGCCAATGGAAACTTGATCCAAATCTCAGATAAGGTGGAGGAGCAGCTGAAGGAGGCACACCACTCGAACCATTTAGCCTGCCAGACCCTGTGTGAGACATGGCGTGCATGCTGCACCACTTCCCTGAGCAGACGCATGGACTCAACCGTGGGATTATGCCTGTGCATCTTGTGTACGACATTGAAGCGGTGGTTCTGTTCTCTGATGTCCTCATTGTAAAACCACCAGTCACGTTTATATGACCCTCTGCCTGTAATCTTAGGTATTGCTGCCTCAGCTGCACAGGTGAAGGCCACCTGCAAGCTTTGAGCCGCCTCATCTGGGTCTTCTGGAAGAGGAGACTCTGCCCACCAGTGCTCAATCACCTCCTGGAAGCACTGCCAGTCGGCCTTTTTTAGATTCCATCTGGGGGTAGGTGTGGGGAGCGGGCACCGCTGGACCATCAGCATGGTGACCACTGCAAAGTGATCACTGGTGAGACAGGGGTGGACCTCCCATCTCGCACTTGAGAGCAACTGCCTAGAGATGAGTGTGACATCCAAGCGGCCACCATAGTGATGGGTTGGCTCACCGTTATACCATTATTGAGGAGGGCGATCTCAGGGACCTCCTCCAGCACAGCTGCAAGGTGCCTCTCAGCTGTGTTGGTAGGAGAGACAGAAGAAAGTATTGGGTGGTGGGCATTGACATCCCCAGCCACAAGAAGACCCTCCCGTGGGGCGAGTGCTGCCACCTCTGAAATGTCAAGGGTGTACCGAGAGCTTCTGTAAGTATTGTAAACCAGGAGAGGTCCATCCGCCAGGTGGAGGGTGACAGCCTGAACCTCTACGCCCTCCCCACAGTCGATGGGGTCAGTGGAGATTGAATGAGGGATAGTGGTCTTGACATAGATCGCCGTGCCCCTGCCAGTCTCTTCCAGGCACTGAAGGTAGGCAGAGAATCCCGGAATACGTGGCTGCATTTGACGTGACGAATTGGTGAGTGTCTCCTGAAACAGGAAGACATCAACCTCATCCTGAACAGCAGCTTCAATCACTACGTGAATTTTCCACTGCAGCCCACAAATGTTCCACTGGAGGATCTTCAAGGGCCGCAGAGGTGGCTCACTGATTCCATTTCTGCCTGGGACTCATCGTCCATTATTGACGACTCTGGGGCCTTTTCCATCACAGACTAGAAGGACTTCTGGATGATGGCTTGAAGTTCCATCGAGTCTTTCCTGTCCAGTAGGACCACGCCCAGCATCCATGACAGGAGCTGCCTGCAGGCACCCCTGTCCTCTGCCGACGGCAGCAGGCGACAGAGGAGCGCTGAGATGACCCCGATGGTTTTCTTCAGTCGATCCAGAAAGGATTCGACCATTACCTCTGCTGGACGACCCGTCGAGTCGGGGCTGGGTCACTGGATATGTCTGGGTGGCTGTCGACACTGCAACAGCATAGCCGGGGGTGCACCCTGGGCCCCGGGGCCTGAGTGGCCAGGGGCTTCCAGGCCCCCCGGGAAAAGGGAACCTCCCCTGACTCTGGTGCTCACATAGGGGCCTGTCCTTGGAAAGAGGCCTCCTGGGGGGTATGGAAAGGAATTTTGGGGCCCCAGCTGGGCCCTGCTGGGCAGTGTGCCTCCCCTGTGACTTTTTTTTTTTCCAATGATTCGCTTTTTGGGCCCACCTTCCCCATCTGCCCCGCGCTGATGCGCTGCTCAAAACCAGTGCCTCCCCTCTGTGCTACCGCGGGGAGCCCTTGCTAGGAACTCTCTGGTATTGCCCCCCTGCTGTGTTCGGGGAACTTTTGTTTGGACCCCATCTGACGTTGCTGGGTTTCGAATCTGGGTGGCATGGGGGCTGTGGGTTGTTCCGAGCGAACTTGCTGCGAGTGCTGCACCATCACAGGACAGTCCGGTTCCAGGCATGGGCCTCTTTGAGCAGTTAGCACACTTGGGTCGGGCCAAAGGGCTTCGCCTTTTGGGCTCTTTGGGATTGAAATGCAGTCCTTCGAGTGGGTTGCCTTGCTGCACACACCACACTTTTCTCTCGTGGCAGGTGGCTGTAATAGTTGAACCCCCTGACAGTTGAAGCATTGTCGGGGCCTGCGGGTTTGGTCAGGTCTTGAATCTTCCCAAGCCCCCAAGGTCTGGTGCGGGGGAAGTGGACCTTTTGGTGGATCAGCCCCTGGTGGGTGGGCACCTTGTTCCCGTTGCAGTGAGCGCTCCGCCTTGACAATTTTGGGCATTTCCCAAAATGGGGTCCATGGGGGGGAAGGGAGTGTAAAAGCACCCTCTTTTGCACCTTTCTCTGAAGAACCCATTTCCCACCATGTGGGAGGGGTCACAAGAGCCCTTCAACTCGCAGGGGAACTTGGGGTGGGGTAGCCCTTTCCCAGATCCGTAAAACCCCGTAGTTGGGAACCTTGAATTTGCAAAGGCCCCGGGTTGCTTGTGCCGGCGAGGGGAACTCCTCCATCGACGTGGAGTCACCCAGTCCCAGCCCCCACTGTGGAGGCCGGGCAATGGTGTAGGACCTGGGGGCTCCACCCTTTGCCAGTTGAGGAGCTACATCCCGGCATCCTTCCACGACCCCTATGGCCCATTGGGGGTGCAAGTCTCCTTGGTGGGGGTGCCGACGGTCTAGGCAGTTTGGGTAGTACGTAGTCTCCACTGCTCCTTGGCCTTCTTGGTGGGGGCCCTCCCCTGCCCCCGTTTCCCCCCAACTGCCCCCGTTTCCCAGGAACGTTTAAGCCGCTCCCCTGGATCTGTATGGTGACTATAGGTTGGGGGACAGAGCCGAGCAGAGCTGTCCCTGTGCCTCACAGCCCCCACACCGGGTGCGAGCTGTGAGGCTCAGAGCCCCATCGGGGCCCAAGAAACCCCTTCATGGCTCACTGTCTAAGCCTGAACACAGTCCAAGGATTACCAGGAACGACGCTAATCTGTGGCAAAGTAACACAATTTGCGACACAACACACACTGTTTTCCAATTTTTCGTCCAGTCGATAATCCTTATGAATCCCCTGTAGATCCCCATGTATAGATTTATTTATTATTTTTAAAAGATTCGCCGGTATTCTCCGGCCGGGGCCCCTTTTCCAAGTGGTGGCCCGGGGCCCGGCTCCCTTTTTTAGGGAGTGTTGGGGACCTAAGTCTCCCGGGAGGAGGCACAATCCCTCCTCATCTTTGGGACCAAACTGCCCCAGGCCTAGCACAAGCTGGCCCTTGGTCTCCCATCCCCCCCCCCAAGGGGGAAAAGGGGAATGACGGGCTTATGAGAAAAGGGCTCGGGCTCAGGCACCTACCCTACCCTAGAAGGGTTAGGCATGGTATCATGGTGCTATTTGTAATTTGATTTTTATACTTTTTAGACTAAACCTGTTGTACTATGCTCTTTCTAGCTCAAACATAGTCAATACCAAATTCACTATTTTAACCTAGTGAAATTTACTAGTGAGAGATGGTGCTTTTTTTAATTTTTTATTTTTATATTATTAGTTAAATTCAGTTGTACCATAGCTCATTCTACCTCAAGTAGCCCAATCCCAAAATTCACTAATTAGACCATAGTCCCTTTTCTAGTGAGGGGCTAGTGCTATTTTTTTTTTTGTACTTTTATATTATTAGATTAAACTATTGTATTTTAGCTCCCTAGCTCAAAACAAGACTCCACAAAAGTTTATTAGCCCTTAGTCAATTACAAGTGAGAGTTTTGTTCTTTTTTTTAATTTGTTTTTTTATTTTACTAGTTTTCCTAGTTGTACTTTGTTCATTCCAGCAAAAACACTTTAACAACACAATTTATTATGTGTAGATGACTATACCCTACTGCCCAAAAAATACTTAGCTATATATTGTCCAAACTTCCTACCACTACAGTTCAGTAGTAAACTCAACACACAACTCAGGATTAAAAAACCATAATTTTAAACCTAGAAGATGATTGATCTGTTGACCCTGATCTAAACCCCCATTTTACAACTTAAAAACCTTTTGGGAAAATAACTGCCTTTATACACAAATCAAAAAGCCACCACTACCTAAAAAAGGTAAAAGTCTATCAGTATTAACTAAAAACATCGGTCCTTAAGAAACCTATGATGACCTCCTAGCACTCCTTGAATCACTAAAGACACCCCTTTTTCCTGCATTATTCTTACTGGACCGGGGCTTAAGCGGACACAAAGATATCTACCCTTACCAGGAAATACGCAATTCACAACTCAAAACAAACCAAAGGGGGGGGTGGTATTGCAATCAAATTACTCTAACCAAAATTATCTTTGTCTTAGCCCACGCTTTAGTGATGAATAGGGGGAAAAACATTTTGCTAATTTTTCTGAAAAAACCCTTTAAAACCCTTAAAAATCAGTGCCATTTACCGGAAAAAAAAAACCTACACAACATCCCCAAAATTTTAGTGAGAATTAAAAATCACTAAAAACAAACAGACAAATGAATAAGCACCACCTTTCTTTTGGAGACTTCAACTAAAAACCCTTTGGTTCTAATGATCGCCTGTAACTGATTTCATCAACAATATGAAAACACACTTTCCCCTACCCCAAAAATAACTAAACCCCAGGCTCATGAGACAAGTGCAACCATAATAGACCCCCATTGGACCAAAAATAGCCCCCTTAAAACAGGGGTAATCACAGATGCACTACAGACCACACCCTACCTTCCTCCTGAAAACATTATAAACCACCCCTTGAAAACACAAAGTCTCTTTTGAAATCCATGAGAGGCCCCGTAAGGAAATTCACAGCTGACTGAGACTGTAGATTGGCCAACAGAATTCCCAAAGGGCCCAAAGGTATTGATGACTGGGGCAGAAAATTTTTTTAACAAATTACTTGACTAACAACAAACATTGTCCCATAAAAAAAAACAGATCAAAAACAAACGGCTTGGTTTCCCCCTGGCTAACCACACCATTCTGAAATGCATTTCAAGAAACACCAAAAAGAAAAGCAATATAGACGGGCTTATTTCACAAAGGGTCTCTAAACCTATTCATCAGCTCTCACCAAATGTTAAAAAAAACCAAACAATATACACTCCAGTAGATTTACTGACACTAGAGGAGATATAAAAAAACCTGGAAAAAAACCTCTCTCAGATTTTTAGGGGCCCCCCAAACTGAGAAAAACCCAAAAATTGTCCTAACTAAACCTAATGAAACACCACTACATCCCACGCAAGCAACAAGATAAACGACTTTTTCTCAAACATAGGATCTAATTCGCCATAAAATCCCACATCCAATGCCCTGCCGGGGTACCTAGATGGAAATTTTCCCCAATTCCTTGTTCTTGCACCAAATGAGCCCACGGAAGTTCATTGAGATCATAAAGTACTTAAAAATAACTCGGGGGAAACTGTCTTGTCCCCCCATTACTGTACAAGCGAGCGGCCCATGTCCTTTCGCTGCTTTTCATTACTTTTTAACAAGTCAATAGGACTAGCACCTTCCCAAAAATATCAAAATGGCAAAAAGTTACACCCCAAAACAAAAGGTGGTGACCCTACAACTTAAACAAATATAGGCCAATATCTAACTTTCCATTGCTATCCAAAATCTTTGAGAAACTCGGCACAGGGACTGTTTCATTTATAACGGCTCAAAAAATACTCAACCCCGCCGTTTGGATTCAGGGAAAAATTTAAAAGCACTAAGATGCAATCATAAAAAAGCTAGATCTGTTTACACAATTGGAAAAAAAGGAATACCACAGGAATTTTTATTTACCTAAGAAAAGCTTTTTTACACAGTAGACCACGACATCCCACCCACAAACTTGAAATACGGTATAAGAGCCTGCGCTTGTTATTTCAAATCTTAATTTCTAAAAGGTACAGTAGTCACCATTAAAAAACAGTATCAGCAAACACCCGGCCCCTTTTACTGGAGTTCCCGGGAAGTGTCCTTGGTCCCCCCGCTTTCCTCATATACACAATGCCTTCCCAAAAGTATCCCAAAAAACCTGAAACCCCTTCTCTTTTGGGTGACCGACTTTGTCATCTCTACCCCAATCTTGAACCCCCAAACCATTTTGAAAGAGGGGCTGATTAAAATATCGACTTGGGTGACAGCCAATAAAATTATGTTTGGTAGCAGACAGGGGATGCAAAAAAATTAAAATTAAAAATTTACAACTCTCTAATTCCGAAATAATGGGGGAAAATTCCTAGGTTATACCTTGACAACAACCTGAATTTCGCACCCTATCCAGCATATAGCCAAAAAAGCATCCAAACGATTGGGATCCTCTCCAAGATCTATATCGTGCCACAAAAATGCCCTTCTCACACTTCCACTACTTTTTTATCCTACCCCACCTATGCTATTGTGCTTTGGGGATAACTGCAGCAACACACCTAAAGCCAAAATAACCCAACAAAAAACGCAGTAAGAATAAAACACTAAATCCCCCCCCTGGCAACACACCCCCCACTCTTCTAGATTAAACTTACTCCCAGTTCGTACATCCACACTTACTACTGTGCAATCTACATTTTAGGGCCCTTTAAAATCTAATATCAACCTTGACCTAAAAAGCTTCTTGATAGTTGTGACAGAACCCACAGGCATAACACCAGACAAAACATCTCTACGACATTCCCCGTGTCCCCACTAAACCTTTGCAAAAAATTCAATGTATGTAAAAGGGCCCCAAAATCTGAAATACCCACCTGAGAAAATCTTGAATGCAGAAACCCTTACACCCTTTAAAAATACCATTAGAAAAAAACTTTTCCCTGTACAACCCGTCAAAATACACGAATACCCTGGTGGTTCACATTACACTGGGGTTTTCCGGAGTTTACCGGAGAGAGTTTCCGGGGGGCCGCCCCCGCGGCCCCGGGCTGTGACCAGGGCCCCACTCACTCATCATTTGACCATAAAAAGAAATTTAAACTCAGTTTAAAATAATGAAACTGTGAATTTCCCAAAACTGAAAAAATATGTACGAGCCAGAACAAAAACATTTATATTGCTAAACTACAAATAGTATTTGTCACTTAGCCCTAATACCAACTTACCCCATAATTTGTAATATTTTAAAATTAAGAAAAAAAAAGTATGCCCGTTTTGTTGCCATGCAAGCGTTCTAGTGGGACACTCTTAATCACTATTTTACTACATTTTAAACCCAAAAAAAACCAAAGTTCTGTAAAATCGCATTGTAATCCTTATAGAGAATAAACTTTGAATTAATTTGAATTTGAATCCCCAGTATAGAATTTGGGCCCTTAATAATGATAGATTTCGGTAAATTTACAATAAAAAAATTTTAATAAAATTTTTTTATTACAAATAAAAAACAAACTGAAATTTTTAAAATACTTAGAAAAAAAAACATGATTATATTTCAGAAACAAAATATGACTTCTTAATAAAATAATAAATTTTTTTTTTTTTATTTTTATTTAAAAAATTACAAACAAGGTGGGAAAAAATTATATTAAAAGTTTCAAAAATGAGTTTTAAAACACAAAATTCCCAATTTCACCCCTTTCAAAAAAGATTCAACAGACGAAAGTGTTCTGACACCCAATCCAAACCCCCTTACACCCAGTTATCCATCATATACAGTGAAGGGGGAAACTTTTGACACAATTTCACCCCCCCCCCCGCAAAATAAACCATCACCAACCCCATTGCATCTTAACTTAAAAAGGGGTACATGTCATTTCTTAACACAATGACCCTCAACCCGGTGAAAGAAAACCCAAAAGCTTTTTTTTTTAAGAAGGGTTTCAATTTTTGAAAGTCAACTCTCAAAAGGGAACTTATTGATCTTAGCATGTAACCCTATTCATGCAACAAGTATATAAAAAAACTGTATATTATGAAAAACATCACAGAAACAAAGGTATAAAGTATAAACCCCAGCCTGTAGCGGCTACACACAAACAATTCCCCATACTTCCCTAACACCGACAAAACAAACAAAATTTTTTTGACAACGCACCTAAACACAAACTCAATATATGACTTAAGGGCTGCTATGTACATAGATAACAAAATAATAATATGACTTAAGACTCTATGTACATAGATAACAACATAATAATATGACTTAAGACTGCTATGTACATAGATAACAACATAATAATATGACTTAAGACTGCTATGTACATAGATAACAACATAATAATATGACTTAAGACTGTTATGTACATAGATAACATAATAATAAATCTAATTTGAATGGATCACAGTTGATCAATCAGCCTTCACATATCAGGGGTTAGAGAATAATTCTCATAGTACAAGTCCAATTTGCATGTAGTCCCACCTCGCTACATACAATAATATGCGTATTATCTACACATAATACTAACACACTGGACAAGCAACTGTCCATCACTTCCAATCAATATGCTGCCCTACCCTCGCTCTGCACAGTGATGTAGGCAACCCCCCCCATGAATACCTTATCCATCATCACTACTACCTTGAAGGAACAGGAGTACTATATGAATAGTGTATAGTCCATGTCACACAAAAAAACTGGCCAGCTCCACAGGTGCCAGCACCCGTGGTTCACATATTCACTCACGCATCATTCATCCAACACTCACGCAAACATTTGTTGTCATCCATTACCAGGGAGGCGACCCTGTTTTCACCCATGACTTCCCTACCCCAGCAACACTTTCCAATCGTACCCTCCCCTCCCTCGTATATTACAAGTCTAATAAAACCTGTAATGTAAGTTGCCTATATCCCTCTGAAAAATCCTTCACCCACCTCCTCCCATAAATTTCCTTATTTCTGCATACCGTTTTATAGAACGTTACCGCTAACACTCTCCTCTTCACCTCAGTAACCTGTTTCTGCCGCAATCCCCACACTATATAGATATAATCTGCCATAATGTATCCCACAGCTCTGATTACACTTTCCTCCCAACCCCCCACGTCGAGACTTAATGCTCTCAATACAGAAATTCCTTTACCTCCTATCCTATTTATCACCCTACTTAACCACCCCTTGACACTCCTCATTCCATCACAAAAATATACTACATGAAAAGCTGACTCCTCCCCACCACATATCCCACACTCCCCCCCGTCAACGACGCGTCTATCCCGTAGAACCACACCCGACGGTAAAATGCCGTGCAGAAAACGATACATGACATCCCGAACACGAGGTTGCAACCTATCCTACCAACTATT